>JANQDE010000053.1:793820-877460 GCA_037157785.1 Cephalotes varians
TTAATAATTTATTTATAAATATATTATACTCAATTTTTGTAATAAAACAATAATAATACAAAACGAAGGCAAAAATCAATTTTTATTATACATATCTTTAATACATGCGGTGGTTTGGCGATGTCAATTAATATCCATATAATGTCTCCATTTCACTGAGCTTAGACATTAAGTAACAGAAAGAAAAGAAAGTGAATTATCAGGCATATTAAAAAAATAACATACATCGATTTCGGTTTTTCGCTTATGTTCTCTTAATTTTTCGCTCTTAAGTTTTACTCTCGGATCCAGTTCATCTTAAAACAGAGAAAAAGAGAAAAAGAGAGAAAGAAAAAGAAAGAGAGAAAGAGAGACAGAGAAAGAATAGTATGTACAGACTGTGGAGGTTACAGGGATAGAAGAAATTGACAGAGTGGATATAATCGGATTCTGAGCATCCCGGATAAAGTCCGTTTGATTTTTTCTGCCCAGCGGCATCGTCCATGCGGAATAAAGTTCCTGCGTGAAAATGTATCCCTCGTCAGCTCTCTGTATCGGGAAATATCGTTCGACTGATTTTATCGACCCGATTTATTCTTGTAATAAAGCCAAAAGTATTCCCCTTTGTGAGCCAGGTTGCTAAGACATCCGCACGTACGAAAGAAACCGCTGCGTTGTCATTCAATTACATAGAGCAATATGGAACACTTTAGAGACATTTATATGTCTTTGAGAAAAATACTTTGTGGAAATTATTACTATTAATTATTACTAAATTATTATTATTAAATATGTATCGTCATAATAAGACAAGATATATAGAAGCTGACAGTGAAATAAATTTTATTTGTAACATCTTCTTAAATCGCACATATAGAACGTAGGTATCACGTAAATATTGTATAACTTGTCATCATTTAAAATTCTTTTTATATAACGTATTAAATTTATTTAACATAAAAAATTATATTAAAGAAAGTTCCTCTTTTAGTATATAGAATAGAATTTATTCACTTCGGTATAAAAATGCCAAGAAGGGGACTTGGTTTACAAAATGTTAAAAATGCAAATTGGTTTATGTACTTTAGACTAAAATTTTTATTTTAAAGAGAGAATATTATAAAAAATAAAATCAATATTATTTATAAAAATAATTAGATTTATCTGTAATAAATAAATCGCATCTGTATATTTATTTATGAAAAGTATTTGATTTATCCATAGTAAATAAGTTGCAAAAAAGCACGTTGCGATTACCATCGTTAAAATTAATTTGCTCGAATAAAGTGACTGGAACTGTAAATTTCTATTTAGAATATTCCGGTAATTTTAAAGGTTGCTGTTGAATTTACGGTAAATGCACTTATCCACCCCGTTCGCACGGATGAAATCGCGGAGGGTAATTTCGTTTACCGCCCGTCATGTAAGATAAGAAAAGTGGCGGTTTTGCGCGCGCGTTGCAAACTTACATTGTACAGTTCCTCCTTTCCTCGATGTATGTTATTTTATTAACTATACCATTTACTACTACGAGAATTCCAGTCATGATAAATTTTCAACAAGCATTTCCGTTTCTCTAAAGAATTTTTATTTACCCTAATAATTCTAATATACATACTTATGCATGTCATACTTTATCTAGAAAATTAGAGCATGTTCAGTTCCGTTGTATAAAAGTATTTTATCTCTTATTTTCTTCTACCGCCGCGTGTACTTACATATTTATATCTCATGTTAAAGAGTTATCTTTTATTAGAAAAGAAACAATACCTATCAGATATTTTACTTTTCACTCATGAAAATGGAATTTTATAGAATTAGTGCTAAAATTTTCAATTGTGCTATGTTGTCCATAATTGAATGGGCTAATGCACTTTCTTTAGATGTGCAGATATCTTAGCAACGATTAACTATTATAACTCTTTGACCGGATACTCATCTTAGCGTGCTGCAGGGATTTATTCATGCAGCACGCTAAGATGCAGCAGCATCCGCTCAAGGATGCTTCGTTAGATGCAACCAGCGAAGAGGAACTCTCCAAGTCAAGGTGTTAGCTGCTGTACTGACGGCTGCATGGTGCAGAGAAAGCTGCGTCGCCAATGAATATCGGGCGACGTCTACACGAAACAATTTTGCTGATGTATCTAAAAATTTAACTAAATACAGAAATCTGAAAATAATTTTGTTGGACTATCAAAATAATTATAGAAAAGCATGATGAATAATACTGCGAAAAGTTCCAGAAACTAGCGTTCTAATAAAATTATTTTCAGATCTGTATGTAGCTAAATTTTTAGATACTTTAGCAAAACCGTGCAGAAATATATGTTGAAATCGGATATCTGGGTGATAATGCAATTATGACATTTGGATGATATTCTATTGTGATAGAAAAGCAAGAGAATGTGGAACGTTACAACAATAAAACGCTTTTTGAGAAAAATCTTACAATTAATTATTATTACCTTAAGTTCATCGCGCATTAATTTTACTTGCGCGTTGCGCGTTGCGTTAATGTCGGGCCAGACATCGGGCTTTTAGGCGCCCGGAAATCGGTCTGCGGAATATCGAGAGTTCGATCGCGAGTTCGGGCGAGCGTGAAAACCACCGAAGAAACGCTAAGTAACTTTCTAAGATGGTAAGGCAAACAACACGGCGGAAAATCGGTTGTTTGGTTATCGCTCCGAAACTTTTTCCGAAAAGAAAAGTTTTTATTCCGAGATCGGATGAAAAAGCTTGGAAACCGTTCGGCGATCGCAAACCAACGAGTTTACGTGGTCCGATATCGAGCGGCGCCATAGCGAAGCGCTTTGTTCTTCTTGTGCTTTTAACTCTCTTCCGCGCCGAGATAATACTGTAACTTTTATAACTTCGTAAACGTAAACGTGCGCTCGTATATAGAAATGGTTCTTTCGCATGCTCGGTCTTTGCGAGCTTCGCAAACAGATATACTTAGCATCAATTATTCCTTTAGAAGAAATGGTGGCTATATAGACACGCATTCGAATATTTAATTGTTCACTTCTAACATAACGTTCCGAACAGAATGATATTCGTCCAGATAACGTGGGAGAAAAGTATCGGAAAACGGGAGCAACGGAAAACGCTGTGAATTTATTGTCTGCATTATTTGGGACGATGTCTTTCATTTGATGCCAAAGAAAACACTTAAAGATGCACTTAACTCTAGATAGTCCGTAATTGCAGTTATATACCGAGTATATACCAAGTCGTTTTACTTGCTGTCAACGAGTCACTTGTATTGTTAAGTGCTAAAAAAAAAAGAGAGAGAGAGAGAGAGAGAGAGAGAGAGAGAGAGAGAGAGAGAGAAATAGCAAGAGAAACAAACGTAAAAGATTAAAGATACGAAAAAGGATTTAAAAAACTATCGTTTTAAATAAAGTTTCGTTTTCGATTAAGTCTTAATCACCTTACTGCAAAACATTCGAGAGAAACTATTTGCGATGATTAAATTAGTGTTTCCGTTACATTGTCGCAGCTGTATTCCAATCCCTCATTCGACCGCATGACGAAGCGATTCATCGTGGCGCAAACCATCGATGGTTGGACACTTCGAACAAACTGCTATCACAGTTTATTCGGTCATTAATCATCTCGGAGAAGTTAAGGGGATGCACAGAGTTTCGATAATGACTGCTAACATTGCGATTTTCATAGAAAAGAAAATCTGGATTATCGAAATACTCTCAGTCTTTCATTGTATTCAACAATTGTACGTATTCTAAAAATTCTACAGCAGATAATTCTAACCTGCGTTTACAATCTGCGATAAATTTTCGAATATTGATATTTATTAATATACATTAATATTCAGTGTCAATATTTTCAATCAATATTTTTCATATCAATATTTTCATTTTAAATTTTTTAAATTACATATGTCATTAAAAAAAAGATTAAATAAATAAATAAATAAATAAATATAGGCCAATGCAACGAGCAAGAAAGAAGATATAACTTTAAAAATTTTTTAATAAGATAAAAATATAAATATAAATATATATATAGGACATTTCGGCTTACTTAGCCATCTTCAGCCATGTATAAATAAGCATAAATATTACTTACGCAAGTAAGATTGTATTTAACAATTTGTTTTTACTTTTTTGAAGCGTTAATATAGTTGATTCAACAATTGCGTTAGGTTTCATGACATCGTTGAAGCGTTGGTATATAAAGTTAGACAATATGGTCATATTTAGTTTATTGTTAGTTTGAATATTTATGCTTATTTAATATGGCTAAAGATAGCTAAGTAAGCCAAAACGTCTTATATTATATATTTACATTTATAATTTTGTCTTGTTAAAGAATTTTTAAAGCTAAGCCTTCTTTGTTGCTCGTTGCATTGATCTATATTTATTTATTTATTTATTCATATCTTTTCCTTTTATGTTACATACGAGCGTTTTTACATATGTTATTGTTTTGATTATTTGTGTTATGTGTGTTTCAATTTAATAAAATATCAAAGATAATAGAAACATATATCTTAAAAATTTTATTAACTAATTATTAAAACTTTATGCTTTATGATATAAATGTATGTAAATGATGTAAATATATGTATGGGCATTAAATTTTACTGTATAAAACATGCGGTTTTTAATAATCATAACAATAATTAGATCATTGATTTATTATTTTTTTATAAATAATTTGAAATTGTACATTGCACCATGTTAAATAAAATCTATAGTTTTTAATTTATTGTTCCAATTCATTAAGCATATTCACATATGCATCTTGAAAAGAACGTATGTATATTCAACATAGACATCTGCAAAATACGAAACGAAAAAGATTAGTCTTTGTCCCATGTCTCTGCGTATATTTTTCGTAGAGTTATAGCGTTTCGAAAATCGGGCACGCGTATACATGATGAAATGAAAGAACGTCGCGTTGCACTTTTTGCTTGTAGGTTCACACCCAGCTGACCAAAAAAAAGGTGTGAAAACACGTGTAGTATAAGTTTTGAAATACGATACGCCGCCACATGCGCACTGGTCGTGTTTGATACTTGATCGAAATCACGAATCGACATAATTCTCGATATCTTTGCTCAGAAAAATCGCAGCAAGATGACCTTGATTTCGTCGAAAGCTAAGATTCTATCGCTTTTAATAAGACTACGATTAATTATTTTTGTTTCTATTAATTTGCAAAAAATTATTAATTAATGACCAAAAAAATATGATTTTTCTCTCTGATATTTTATACTTTTTTTATACTTTTTAAATGATTTTGTTGATATTTTGATGTTATAGTCTTTTTTAAATAAATAAATGTTAAATATTATATGTGATCAGTTTTGATGATTAATAACTGCAAAATTCTTCTCTACATACTAATCTGTTCCAAGACAACTTCTTCTTTGTAGATAAAATTCAGTTGTCATTTTAGAAAATACCTTCAAAAAGCAAAGTCGACACAAAAGAACTAGCACTGCTAGCAAGATATAAAAATTGGATATTCAATAAGACTTCAATCACAATCGTTTTGTTTTCATATCCCCTCGAGTATTTTTCAACGTTCACACGCACACACACACACACACACACGCGCGCGCGCGCAAATATAAAGATACAGCTTACAAATTGCAAACTAAATAAGATATCAAATTTGGTTTGTATAAGATTAATCGAAATTCAAAGAAAAATTGCTACACACTAAATGTATTAATCCTTAACTAAGCAGAAAGCATTAGCTACATAATAGGGCAGTTCGAGCTTCAAAGACCTCTTTTATTCTTCAGATCAATTTTGAAATAAAATGCAAATTTCAATATCGGAAAACTTATGCTACAAAGTTCGTCGAATCGATCAAAGAACACCGCACGTGCAAAATATTTGAAAAAAAAATTATCGAAAAAAATTATGCTCTTTTGGATCTCCCTTGCTCAGTTAAGGATTGAATCTGGATTTTAGAATTTCATAAAAATTTTAAGAATTTTTCTACTTATGATTAATATTCTTGAATATCTATCTAAATTTTTTATTTTATATATTCGTCTTTTATTATCTTATATAACTTTTAATAACAATTCGTCGATAACGATAACGATAATTATTAATTACAAGCATTTCTTGAGAACTTACTGTTACTTCATCACATTAATTTGTCATGCGCTCAAAAGATATTGACTAAATGTTCACGTCATTTGATTGCTGTAGCAATTTCTCTCTGTACCACTGATTCTATTGTCATCGAGGAGTCTTCTCGAAAGATCTCTCAATGAGAATTCATCATTTATTACGACACTCCGTGTTCCACTTTTGTGGAACAAAATATTTCTCTCGCATTTTGCCAGACATTTGGACGGAGTCAAAGGTCAAACGATGCTCTTTGCTCTCCATGCAGTCGTCATTGTTCGTCTAGTTTATTAAATCACCTTCCCGCCGCGCGCCGTCGACATGCAAATTCTTCCGGACACAAGTTTTCACCGCATCTCCTATTCTGAAGAAAACGACATAATGTATTGTGTTGTATCATGAATAAAAAGTCGCAAATGTCGTTGTGCCAGCTCCATTTCTCTCTTCGTAGAATGAGTTGGGATAAAATAGTCGACGCAGTCAGAAAAACACATTATTTTGACTGAAGTTTGTAGCAATTTAGAAAATAAATAAATCATTTCTTCTGCATTGAGAGATTTCATATATATACAGAAAAATTAGAATACTAAAAGTTGTAGAAACTAAAAAGCTACTTATACGCGATTTATTTTCTTAACCCATTAAATAAAGTCTACATGAAAAGAACAGTTTTTGCTAAAAGATCTAAAATTTTAGCTGGATACAGATCAGAAAAATAATTTTGTTGAACAATCAAAATAATTATGTAGAACGCTCAAACTAGTTGCTAAAATATCAAAATTTTTTGCAGCATTGCTCATTGCTTTTAAGGTTTTTAACAAAATTATTTTGATGGTCCAACAAAATATTTTTCAGATCTAAATTTTAGATCTTTCAGCAAAATCATTTTTTCCGTAATCATTTTCTGTTGTATTGAGTACTATTATATTTTAATAAGTTTACAAATAGAATAATTCATCTCTTACTTCTTGTTTTTTTTTGCCATAGAACAAGTTTTATTTATTAGTTTGTTTTTAAATTCTGTGCAGTTACGATAATCATATCGATTAATGCATTTCGAGAGCTTATTTTAGCGCGATGTAACTGCAATTATTATATTCAGTTGCAATATCATTTTCTACCCTACACAATTCAACAATTTTTCCTTGCAAGACAACAAACGAGATTTATTAACGACGAAAAAACTATTTGCAAATAAAGAAATACAACGATAAGAGAAAAGAAAATTTAACCGTCGAACAAATCGCGCCGGAATGTTTCTAACGATTCCTCTTTTTGCTCCAGGATTTGCTCCCTTGGCAGTGAATGTACATACAGATGGACAATTCTTGTGTAAACGCCAGCCACGGTGGTCCTCCACGGTAAAATCGGTATATGCAAAATACTACGACAAACGTAATTTCTGGTCCTTCACGCGCGCATTTTCCATCTTCTTCGCTGTTTCACTCTTCGCATTCTCGCGGAAACGAGGCTTTTTCCCCACTGCTTTATTTTGCAGTGATGTCGTTTGAATGCGTGAACACGATGTCATCAACAGCGGGTCAAGCTCGTCCTGCGAATCTCGCTTCGGACGTCATACGAGTGACCAAAGATAAAAGGAATGCAAAAAAATGACAAGTAATAATAGCAATAGCAATAATAAGAAAAACAGAACTTGTTATTAATAAAAAAATTTTGAAAATTAATATCCATCTGTGAAACATCGATTATTTTAATGTAAATTAACTCTTTGCATTTATTTTAGTTTGACCCAGATTATCTAGACGGATTACAATATGAAAATCTAAATTGTTTTGCAAATTAAATTACGTACTATTTACATATATATCGAATTTATGTATTATTATATCGAATTAATATAATTACCTCTTGATATAATATAAATGACAAATGGAATGAATTAAACTATCGTTTAAATGTAAACAAAGTATGTTTGCTTAGACGAAATACTGGTATCTATATTTGTATTTGATACGAGGTAGGAAGAAAGCGATAGAGAAACGAAGGGATAATGTACATATGGAAAACGATTATTTTCTGAAATACAGAATCAAAATAAAATTTTATTTTATGAAAATAATTATGTAGAATGCTCAAACCGGTTGCTAGAATATTAAAACTATTTACACTATTGCCATCAATACATGTTTAAACTCCTTTACGTAATTATTTTGATGGTCTATAATAAAAATGTTTTCAGATTTGTCTAGATAAATCTAGATAAATTTTTAGATACCTCAGCAGAACTGTTCTTTCCGTGCAGAGACACAATGTAGCGAAACTATTTTGTCGAAAATTGGTCGGCGTATTACAAAGGTTTCGTTTGTGTGATATACGCGCGTATTTTATGTGCACGCTTGTCACAGTTATCAGCAAGCTTCTAACATCTCGCGTGAGTTAACTTCAGAGGCCGTATCCAGATAACGCGAGCTGGTTTGATAAATGGAAGACACGCGAAAAGTTCACAAACCTTCCAAGAAACTTTCTGCCAAAGAAATGACGGCTTCAACTTGCAAGAACAGTGATAGGATCCCAATGAGAGTAGAACTTTCAGCGACATTCTGCGTAACGCATGATATTTGAAAGTGTATCAGTTATCTTTTCTAACAAATTTTTCTTTATTTCTTAATGTCTCACATATTTTTAAGTTTTAAAAACAAAAAATGTAAAATTTATTAAATTAAATTTGTATATGGCTTATATATTTTGATTATTTATTTAATTATAAGCGCAACAAATAGCGTAATAGATTTTCAAATATCAAAACTGTCGATTTTATTTATATATCAATAATTAAATATTTACAAAGCTGAAAATAATAATTTTGTTGGATTATCAAAACAATTATGCAGAACGATTGATGACAAAGCTTGAAAAAATTTTAATATTGTAACAACCGATTTGACAATCCTATACATTTATTTTAATGGTTTAAAAACTATTTTCAGATCTATATCGAGCTAAATTTTAAGATATTTCAGCAAAACCATCCTTTTTGTGTACTGATTGTAATGTATTGTAAACGTTATTTTAATTTGTCAAAAATGATGATAGGTTTCTCCTTTTAAGAGGAGGAAAAGAAAAGTAGTAGGTAAAATACATGTTCGTGAAAAAAAATTGTAAAGGTAACTTTAATGCCACAGCTTCGATCCAAGAACAGACTCGAATACCTGGAAACCGTCTTCGACGAACAGCTTTACTTGCTGTTCACGAATGCTGTTCACGAATGTTAGCGGAAAAGCCAGAAAGAAATCGGTCCTTCTATAAAATGATTGAAGCGCGTGGTAATTCTGAAGAAGAAAATTTCGATGAAAGAAACTGACGGCCAAACTCTCATAGAGAAATTTGAACGGCATTCTTCCCTTGCCAATTTTTAAGAGGGAAACACGAGAAAGCACGAGTACGCACACAAACAAACAAACAAACACACATATACAAAACATATACATATATACCGCTTTATATATATGTACGGCGTTGCCTAAAATCATCGATTCATTCCGCTCGATTGAATCGAAAATGCCGCAAAAGCAAACTAATGGAGATATTATTATTTGAATTTTAATTCGATGAGAATGCAATTTTATATTATACATACGTATATTATACATACTTCGCAACGAGTTCACAAAACGAAACGCAAATGTGCGATAATAGTTCATTCATTGAAATTAATTTAAAACAAAAGGATAGAATTTTTAGGTGTATGTAATTATAACTTTATAATTGTTAAATATTTCGTGAGGTCGGCATTCAGCATTTCGAAAAATTTCGTTTCCTGCGGTGTACAGCGGTTGTATATGTAGATACGATACACAATGTGTATACAATAGGTGCTACCGTTCGCGCAGCGGAGCTTGAGTCAGTAAGCTGTAGTACGAGTCGCTCTGTATCACGTCGTATTGCTCCTCGAGACATAGTCGTTTCGCGTGATTGACAATCAGAGATTATTGATCCACAGATAACAAACTCTCATAGCGACTCACAAGTCAAGGAGACAATTATCTTTCGTAGATATCTTACGCGATTAATACACGGAAAGAACGTTTTTTTGAAAGATCTAAAATTTTAGCTATACAGATCAGAAAAATAATTTTGTTGAACTATTAAAATAATTATGTAGAATATTCAAATTAGAATATCAAAATTTTTTGCAACATTGATTATTATTTTTAAGATTTCAATAAAATTATTTTCAGATCTCTATCCAAGCGAAATTTTAGAACCCTCAGCACGAGTATGTTTGAAATGATAAGTGATTCGAAGTGATAAGGGAATATTACAAATTATTTTTTACTGGTAAAAGTTACTTGCTTAACAATACTTGAATTCATTTTAAGATATGTCTCGTAACGCGATTATGTTATTCAAAGCGCGGAAAATGTACAAAAGTATGTACATGGAGCAACAGGTATAACATCACCGTTGCGCCGGTGGCATGTGAAATTGACCGTATGATTTTCGAATTCCTTCCACTGAGATTGAGATTCGTTTGTTGCATTAATTTGCGAGACATCGCGAGTGTTAAACGGATCGTTGCATCGCGTGATATTACATACAACTACCTTTCCTTATGATATTTCTTCGTCTCATTTTAAAATGCGCATCGTTGAACAGAGTGCGCATGGAAAAAAAAGATTAGTTCCAGCAGCAAGAATCTGTGTGATAGCTAAATCTGTGTATGTAACTTATAACTGAAATTTAGCACACATAGATTTTTGCTACTGCAACTAATCTTTTTCTATTTTCTCTTTCCGTGTGATTAACGAGAATACAAAGTCTTGCACAATCGATGTATTAGTTACATAGTAGTTAGTACCAAGCTATAATTTAGCATTTTCATGAGAGTGTTGTGTGAGTGTTGTGCAACGGCAGAATCTGAAAAGAGTATAAAGAGGAGGCCTGAGAAACGACGGCGAAACAAATCTTGTTGAAATGACTAATTTATTATTTATTTCTTATTTGCTATTTTGCGGAATTCGTTTATTCTTATTAGGATCCTTTATTTTGATTAACGAGAGATTTAAGGAAAAGAAACTTTTACAAAAATTTATGCTCAAAGAAAGAGAGAAAGAAGAACGTACAAATAATAGATAATTTATTTGACAGATTAAATTAATTTTATCTCAAAACATTATAGAAAAGAGAAAATAAGTAATTAGTGCAAACAGTTATTTTTAATTATTTTTTATTAATTCATTTACGGTACTTGAATTACTGTCAAAATTTAAAAAGACTACACAATTATTTTCAAATTTTATTATCAAATATTTGTGTGTAATGCGTTGTTCATTCGATTATGCAAAATTATAGATGCGTAACCAGGCGTTATGTACATCTATGGACCTAGCAAACTCGATAATGAGTTGCATTCGCGGATAATTAATTGACTCATTCGTATAAATAGCTATATTTATACTTTCAATATTCGACAAAACAATATTTGTAATGTAATTTTATAAGCACACAGCAGATATCTTTTATTTACAGAGGCAAGATTTCTTTAAAATATCCCAAGATTGACAAAGATTTAAAAAATAGTATGATACCAATTATGCATATAATATATAAAATATTATCTTTATTGCATATAATTTGGAAAACTATTATTATTTAATTTAATATATGAAGAAGACAAATATATAAAGAAGGCAATTTTCTGTCAGCAGATTTTTAAGTTAATTTTTTTCTTAATTTTTTTATTTCTTAAAAAAATAAAATAATTTATTTGCATGAAATTAATCTGAATAATGATTAAAACTAAAACAGATGTAAAAGCACTTTCCATGTAAAGCATACAAGACGAATGTACGTTTAGAATATGTAAAAATCTCAAATTCTCTCTAAAATGATTAAGGAGATATTTCCTGCGACGATAGTAAGAAATATTAAACAAAACTCATTGAACATCAGTTATTCTACTCTCGTAGTGCCGCCAGGGAGAGAAATTTTTTGCCTCTCAAAGGTAAATATTATTTTTCTCAACTCGCTCTCACGTCCATGACACGTCTATCCGTTCCAAATTCTTGCAGATCCGGCGCTGACATTTACTGAACTAATCTATCTCCGGCGAGCGTATTGTATTTCGAGCTTTTACGAAACCCGCCGTGCGTTTAAATCAAATCCCGAAATATCCGGAAAACTTTTGGCGAGGAGAAGGCAATCGGTTAGCTCCGAAATGTAAATTCCTACAGGCATGCCTGCATCTCTCTCTCTCTCTCTCTTCCTCTCGCTCTCGCTCTCTGCGCTACGTTAAAACTTGGACCGAATATCTGTCATTTTCGAATTTTTTTTTTTCATTTTTTCGTTATTGTTTTCACTCGATCGATACGTGACGATTCATCGCGTCTCTACTTCCGTGCGAGTATCCTGCAATCGCCCCAACCTAACGCACAACGGATTTTCGCGTCGACATATGGATCAGAAACGCATATATATAACATTGACGTTTTACTGGTCGACAAGCTGATGCAGTTTGTGTGGCTCCACTCAGTTGATCTTACTATTCAAAACTGTCAAAAGATATAATGGATAACATACAACGGTGCGAAAGAAACATTTCACGCAGATTGAAATAAAAATTTGTTTTTAAATGTACATATTTATTTTGAATTTTCTTTTCAATAATGAAAATATTATCACACAATTACTCGAAGATTCAATATGTCTGTTTATACATAGAGAAAACCGTATTGCAATTGCGTAAAGTAGTACTGGATAAAAAAATATTACTTTACGATATATCTTGGTCAAACTGGCCCAACGATGCGCAAACTTCTCTTACCTTCTTCTTTTAACGGATTAAATATAAAATAGCGCGAATAAAATATAATATCTATGATCTTAAGAATTTAAAGCGCAGAAAAATGCTAACGATAAACGATAAGCGCAACAAGTACAGCACTTTGCTCAGCGAAGCGATTAAAGGCGGTTGCTTTTACTCCGAGTCTTTTGTCTTTTTGCGCTTTGTATAAAAATGAGGGTATTTTATCTTGGACGTTTCTTTGATCGTTATAAATGACGCTATAAAGCGTCCCAATCAATCGACGATTGTTTCGCAAAGTTAAAGGATAAACCAGGATCGTTCAATTCGAAAGCAAATCTAACGAAAACGATCTTAACGCTCCACTGAACTTGCAGGATATCTGAAATAGCAAAATATATTTTACATGACACGCGAATTCTTTATCGCCGCTGAATTCATAAATTTTAAGTAATCCTCGATTATTCGAAAGTGCAGAAAAAAAAAATAAATCTTATTCTCTCACAAGTGCCTACCAAGTATTGGAATCCGATGGCGCGGATATATTCGGATTAGCAACGCTCATGATCTCTTTATATTCGCATACCTGCTCTCGCGTTTCGTAATTAAGTTTATCAAAACGTAGTTTAATATAGAATTTAATATAGGATTTAATATAGGACACAATATAAATGGAGATTCTTTGCCTAGCGAAACTTGCAGACAAACGCATAAATATTTATGTTCCGTTAATTAATCGTGCGAGGTTGGGACCCGATCCGTCATTCGAATAGCTAATGTAAACAGTTATTTTAAAGAGAACTTATTCGCAGGTCAAATTTAACTCGGTTGAAACTGCAGAATTCATGGATTCATAAGTCACTTGCACGTGCTCGATCAGTGTTTTGATGGAAATATAAATTATTCCGACGTTCGAATTCGCAGGTGATTAAAACAATATGCGGCGTATTTGGTTAACCGTAGTTAGCAAAGGAGCGTTCTCGCGTATTGGGAGTGAATGAAAATAGGGGAGATCGGGACTCGTTGGCACAGTTTTCAATTTTGCATTTTGGCATTTGACTTTTTAAACTACGAATTATAATAATTAAACTGTACCAATATGATAGAGAAAACCTTTCTCTACATTTCCGAGTCAGGAACAATACTATATAGTTTCTTTGTAATAAGTAAAATACGAACATGCTGCGTTGCAGCCAGCTTGCTCCAATAGTGGGACAAGTTGTCCCTTTATACGATAAACTCTATATTAAATTAAATAAAAATGTAATAGAAATAAAAAACAGATCGCAAATATGTACTTCTTGGTAAAGATTGTATCTTTTAACTTTAACTTTATAATGATCAAATAGCAAAATGCGTTGTTACAGAAAAACAAATAAAAATTATTTTTAATGTGACTTGTTTTAATATAAAAATGTCAAATATAAAGCATTTTGTTATACATATGTTATTACACAAAATAACATATCGTATAGTAACAGAAATCTACCTTTTATTTTCATATGTCACTTAGTTTTACTTTCTTAAGCTAGAGAATATTAATACGAAATATTGAAACGCTCGAAAAGTTACTTGCCTCCTCGTGAATCAGATTTTTCTCTTTTTCTATCGTGTAATATTTGTTGGAGTTAAATAAAATTTAAGGAAAAGTATGTTGCAAAAGAGATATTTTGCGGTAACTTTTCCATTGGTTCTTTCGCCACAGATACATCGGAAAGCAATGTTAATTTATCTCTTGTGCCAACCCTGGTCTCCTACAGACAATAATTAATGATTCAAAGACAGTATGAAATTCCTGTCAGGAAAATATTCTCTCAATGGTTCTTGACAAATAATCATAAATCAAACGTACATGTGCTTTGGATTCTTAAAGAATCTCCAAAAGGAACGCCAGTCTCTCCGAAAGTCCGTACGTTTTTCTCGTCGACGATATACACTATTCTCTTTTGTCAACGTCGTGCATAGGATTCACATATCTACCTGACAAAAAATACTGACGTTTAGATCACCGTTCTGTCACTGGTCACGCAATTGCGGATAAACATCACTGACGATTAAACGAAAGCGCAACTCGTTTAACGCGCAATGACAAAATACCTCGTGTTCAAACGAAGCGAAAAACGAACGTTTTCTACTGAAACAACTGACACGTGCGAAATTGAAATTCCTATTAAAGGGGTAGCAACATCATTTGTACTTCAACTTTGCTTTTGAAGCGTTGGATTGTTGACGGCGAATCCTCTGAGCCACGAATTTTTGTTACATAGCACTTCAAATTAATTAATTTTTAATTATTTAAATGCAATTATAAATTTATAATTTTGTAAAAAATTTGACACACAAAATGCACAGTTAGATAATTGCAGTTAACTAGTTTATTGAAATTTATTAAGCGTGAGTTTTAAATATTAAATATTTCAAAATATTTTAAATATTTTACAAATTTGCCAAAATTCTGGCATATAACATGAATTAATGATATAGTTATATAATGTAGTTATAATTTGAGGGAAAAAGACAGAGAGAAAGAGAGAAGTATTTTAGACAAAATATATTTATCTTATATTTGATATAATATATTATATAAAATAATTTTTATAAAAATTTTATATAGAGTAAAATTGCCGAAATTAGTATTCAGTCACTGAATATGAAGACAAGTTCAGCGTGGATTACGGCTCTAACAATAATATTGCCCTAATTTGCCCTAATTTGAATATCACTTTATTCTTGTTTAATAATGTGAGAGCATATTTTTCACGATTTCGTTGCCATGTCGAAATCTTGCGGCTAAATATTTTCCTCGCGTGCGATCTCCGAGCGCAATTTGCGAGGATCTTGATTCGACGGTTACTTCCTTGTTGTAGGGCAAGGAGAATTTGAGCGCGAGAATCTCGGTTGGCGAGAAAATCGTGCGGGCATTCGCGTATTCCACGTATAAGACGAGAAATTCGACCTTATATCCATTGACAACTTACCTCGACGAGCTCTCGGATAATGGAGATAAGCACGAGAGTCGTTGGCGAAATCGGTTGCCAAGAGATAATCTTTCGAATGTTCAGTTACAAACGTTTAGACGTTGTGCACTTGGAATGGTGGATCTCGCGCGCGAAAAGAGTATTATCTTTGTGACTTCTTTAAGAATGAACGTGTTGGAAGTGTAAGCTGGCCAGGTTAGAGACTTTATCTGTACTGAGTTTCGGTCTTTTGTCACTTCATTAAATCAGTTACGCAAAATAATTTATACATACAATTTTCTTTTTTAAGTATTTTACTAGATTTAATTATAGACATATAATACACGTGAAAATTAAAATATTTATATATTGGGTCTGTTTAATTTATCACTAAATTATAAATGAAATTACAAATACATGCATTATTTTGTGCATTTATTTATAATTATTCTAAATAAGTTATGTTGACTAATAGTAATTAATATTGTTCATGTTTAATTCGCGTTTTAGTTTAATTATATAATAAATTAAATATCAACGTTAATTAATAGATATTTAATATTATATGTTCTAAAATAATTAATTCTAGTTATCAATTTTTATACAGGTAGTCTACGTAAATTGTACGGATGCTTACCCGTAAAAATTCAAATATTTTAGAATAATTTTAGAACAATGATAATTCGAATCGTTTGTTTCGTACTCGGAAATTTTCAGACTCTTTAGCATCAAGTGTTTATGGTGTTTATGGTGTCGCGGCGTTCAATAATTATAAAATTTTACAACTAATTACAAAGATAGAATTTGATATAAGGAGATGCACGTTACATATTATTGATATTAATATTTTTTTATATAGCATCACTACAGTGATAGCTTGCAGCAAATTACATGGAAGTTATTATTAATTATAATAATAAATGTTCTTTTACACACATTCTTATTAAACACAATCGGGAAATGAAGTAACATCGTGATATAAAAAAAAAAATTTTTTTTAAAGATTGAATAATTGAGTGACTTATTAAACGGTTATTTTATTGCTTCGTTACAAAAAAGTAAAAATATAATAGTTTTAGAACGCGCGGCCGTATTATTACAATAAAGAATTCAAGAAAAAGAGACTGAAGAGTATTGGTTTATGGCTGAAATAGAGCACATAAATAAATCAACTCATACTTATCGAAGCTTTAAGAAATAACTAAAGTTATAAAATATTTCTTTAAAGCTTTTATTAATACGAGATTTAAAAAAATTTTTGTAAAAAGTAATGTAAAAAAAACGCGCTTGTAGCGAGCTAAATATCGAGAGCTTTTTTGACCACGATGACATTTACAAGCAACTATTTCAGAATAAATGCTTCGTAGTAAATACGAAAGATTATT
The DNA here is from genome assembly GCA_037157785.1 of Cephalotes varians. NCBI lineage: Eukaryota > Metazoa > Arthropoda > Insecta > Hymenoptera > Formicidae > Cephalotes > Cephalotes varians. The sequence continues at coordinate 811,018 of JANQDE010000053.1, forward strand.
CACGAATAGCATGTGCTTTAGAAGCGTTTCTATCTCGTGCTTTTACTTTAAAAAGCTAATGCTTCCATTTACTATCTTCAGCTAAAAAGCATTTATCTCACTCTTACTCCTACACGATCCATTTTGTATATTACACTCATTTGTTGGTTTGCATCTGTTCCTGGTTTCATTTTATACCCCGATAAATTTTCCCTCGTCGGAAACTATATCTCTGATAGGAACCTTCTATATAACTATCGACCACGCGGTCGCTTGCAAACGTCACTAATTATTATTAATTAACGATCCGCGGTGGGTGTTGCATTGGTCACATCATTAATCTAGAAAAGATGTTGAATTTTGATAAACGCTTGACACCGAATGGCGGTAAATATTCGTCAATGAAACAGTTCGACGCGTTCGCACGTTTTACGAGTCAGCGAACATTTCGGTCGCAACGGCTATTTCCGACGTGTCAGAGGCGAGAGGGGAATTTTTTTGCATAGATCGATTTAACGTCTCTTCATTAGTCAGCGTTATTTTTCTCCGGCGACCTTATCTAACTCACGGTTCGATTAGATACGCGATTAGCATGTTTCGTTCGTGCATTACGCGTGCTGTCGGAAATCCTAAAATATATACACGTCATCTAACTTAGGCCCGATTGCATCAACGTTACCTTGATTTTAAGCGAGACTTAAAACTCTCTCTATTTCTGTCTCTTTTTCGACATTAAAACGAGGCGGAGAGAATCTTAAGTCTCGCTTAAAGTCAAAGCAATTGGACCTTAATCTAATAATACTGAACTGATACAATTGTATAAAAATAATAGCATTGTTATTGGAAACTAATATTTTGAGTTATGTATTTTTATGGAATATTATTTTTATCTCCTGTAATAACATAATTTATATGAAAATGTTTTTGTAAGTCTATCTTTTTTTAATAAAAGAATATTTGAGCTATTTTTTTACATCTTTTTAATTAGTAATTATTAGTAATATTAAATTTAGTAACTTCTTTTAAGTATATAGTGGTTTGCGAAAAATATTCATTTATAATAACTCGCGAAAGTATATAACTTTTTATTTAATCTATTTCTTAAAAATTAATTATACGAAAAAATGATATATTTATATCATAGTAAATTAAATTTACAATTAAAAAAATTAATGTAAATTAAATTTATCTATAATAAATATTATTACAATAACATTTATACAATAAATTAACTTATGAATTTAACTAATGAACTTATTGGAAATTAATAGAAATTGCCAATATAAATGAGTTTCTATTAATATAAATTACGATACTTTATTACACAGCGCAAGAATCGTAATTACAAAAATTTAATCAAACAAAAAGTCAAGAAAAATGATGGATGTTATTATTCAAAGGAGTTAATAATGCTGTTGCACATAAGGATAACATACGTATATAAGAGATTACATGTAGTGGCCAGTCGGTCATAACTCAACTTTGTAATTTAAACTCCCTTGAGCGTAAACAGCTCACTAAGTTTAGCGGCAGTAAGAATAAATGTAAAATGCGATCTCTATCTAGTCATTGACACGAGAATGTAGACAAGTATATATCGCGGTGATAAATTTCATACTGCTGTTTTAAAAGATAACATTTTTTCTTTAATTAAATGTAAATACATCACACTAGTTAATAGGAATTTATAATAAATTTAATCAAAGACATGCAATAATTCATGTCATCCTTACGTTACGTTCTCTCCTGTGTAATCTCGCGATGTGAAAAGTCTTGAAAAATATATTTTATCTCACATAATGTCTTTATTAAATCTTTATTAATTGTATTTTAATATATATGTAATATATTAAAATACAATTATCACATGTTAAAGTTTAAAACGAACTTCTTCTAAACTGCTTTGTAGAATATAAAAGAAAGAGGAGTGGATTTAATTATTAGATCAAAATTTATTTATTAAGACCGGTACATTTGCTCTTGTTTCTCTTTCTGGAAAGGGAGCAATCGTTGACGGGCGAAATGTGAATTCAGGAAGATACTAAAATATTTGCTGCAGGATATGAATTTCAGTAGATCTTACTTTTATTCTCTTCTCGTTTTCTCCGCTGTAGCAAAATTGAGACGTCTTTGCGAGCGACACGAATGTGTCTCTCCGCAATCTCGCGTGTTTACTGACTGTAAGATATTCGATATACCAGTGGGACGGATGATATGGTACGTGGGTGTTGCCTCGAGTATACATTCGCTTATCCATCATCCAAACTCTATGTAATAACTGTTTCACGACCAGAAATACCTGTGAAGATTTTTCTATCGACTTCGAATATTTCAAGTGGGATACGCTTCCAAGGGAATTGTATTTTCTTTGTACAAAGATTGCATTATCCATTTCATCTAGCAAAGGCAAATAAAGAAATGAAAATTTATTACTTGTTTCACAATTATTTAATTAAAGGAAGGACTAAAAACGCCAATAACACGAAATTATTGTTTTATTTGTGCTATTAAGCTCGACTATCATCCCATATTGTTATTTATTAATAAAAAAAATCATACTTGTTGCGGGAAATGCAGAAATAGTTATGTAGTTATGAAGCAAATGAAGCACGAAGAAATATTTGATTCTTGATCAAAGAAAATCCATTCATACATTTTAATGTTGTTAATCTATTCATTGGTGAAATAAGGATGTTAAAAAGTTAAAAGTTTCTTTTCCTTCGTGGTTCAGTAATGAAGCTAAATCGCGAAGAGAATTCTTAATATCTGAATGCATTGCGTATTTTAGTCACAAGTTCGATTGCAACGGTGAAGGAAGGTGAATAAAGTACGCGTGTAGACAGATAGACAAGCGGTAGTAACGCAAAGAGATTCGTTCGTGGAGAAGCTCGTTTTATTCTACTGCCGAAAAAAATCCGGCACGCTCCACCGCTGTTCGCTTAGAAACTCTTAGAAAAGTCTAAGCTCCCTCACAGGATGGTAGAAAAACGACGACGAGCGAAAACTTTGGCGGCGCATTAGCATCTTTTATGCGTCCCTCGACGGTGCGACTTGTTCTGCATTTTTTCCTCCCTCCGAAGAAAGAGCCTTTGAATTCCTCGCCTCGCGCCCGCCCTTTCTGAGCCCGCCAATTTTCTCGAACACGTCGCGAGCATTATTTTCTCGAGCTACAACCGCGCATAAAAGCTCCTCCAAGCACGCCTCAGGTATTTACAACCGAGGCAAAAATTCGGTTTTTCCGTCGCGCGATTCTTTTTCGCGAATTCCGAGACGACAAACCTTTTCAAAGCTGCCCGGTTAATTTAACGCTGCAGGGATGCTTGCGATCGCATAATGAATCTCGCACAAGAAGTTGAATGCTGACGGCGGTCAGGAATTCACGCGATTCACTATATTTACGGACAAAAATCTTGAGAGTAAATAAATTCTTTTACATGTACAAATGTATAAATAAAATTTTTAGTCTTAATTTCTCTCTCTCTCTCTCTCTCTTTTTCTCTTTCTCTCTCTCTCTCTCTCTCTCTCTCTCTCTCTCTCTCTCTCTCTTTCTCTTTCTCTCTCTCTCTCTCTTTTTCTTACAACATTAAAAGTCATTATGAAACAACACAAGAAAACTCGAGGAATGTAACGTTATTATGCAACTTATATTAAACTTTATATATATAAATAAAAGTTTCGATCTTGCTGAGTCATACGATCCCTGATTTACATTTAAGTTAGTGCATATTTGTTGTCGGGAAGCTTAGTTTCAAGCGTACCAATTTACAGCATACCAATTTGCCGACTTCATTTTAAACTGCATATTTCTCGATATATTTACATAAAGGAACAGATGATATTTTTTTATTTCTAAAAAATCTACAAAGTTTTAGCAAATGTTTTAAGACAAGTAATTGCCATAACGTTTAACTTTAACGGTACAACGTATCCGTTAAATATTTCTGATAACTACAGCAGCGCGCCGCATTTCGCTGCAGCAAAATGAAAATAAAAAGGTAGCGCATGATTGCAGCACGTGCATTACATGTAATATGATAATGCGAGAAGGAATATCTTGCAGTATGCATTAAATTGACCGACGTGCGTCGAATTTGCGTAAGTGAAATCGATTTGTCGATATTAAAATGCGTTAAATTGTTGCAAAATCCTACACGCGACTTACGTCTTCTCAGGCGTTATTTTTAACGATGCTATTGTTTAACGGAAGAATGGAGCGCAAATCTATTGGGAAATTAAACTGCTTTAGAATTTACGAAACTTACGCCACTTAAAAGTATCCATTGATTCATAATAAACGAAGCCCATAATGTCGAAAAAAGGGGATCTAAAAAAAACCAGGACAAAGAAAAAGATGTACTGAAAGATTAAAAAATTCTTTATCGAACAACCAGTTTTGCCCACGCAGAACTTTTTAATCAAATTTGCTCGATATTAACTTCCGTTCGGTTTGACTCAGGAAAAGTCATTTGATCATGGCTATTTAAGTTACTTTCCGCGACGTTTCCTTTCACCATCTTTCGACTTCTCGGCGCACATTCATGCAAAATTCAATGACATTGAGGAAATTTAAAAGTTCGATTCATTAACATATTGCACTCTTATTTCGAAAGCGATACAACTCAAAGAATTAAGAGTTTCCCAGAAAAGAAAAAAAACTATTTTTCAATTTGACAGAAAGTTATTGACTAATAAAATAATATAGAGAAAAAGAATATATTCTTACACAAAATCAAATGTTATTTTTGTCATTTTTGTTTTACTACTCTTAAAAAAATCACCTGTTTTGAGTTTGACGATTTTTTATGAAATTAAGTTAATTTACTTTTGATGATTGATAAAATAATTTATCTAATTCATTCGTGATAACAACTAAAAAATCACATTTTTTGAGTTGCGTCGTTTTTTAAATAAGGGTGTGACCTGTAAGTAATTTACTTTAAAAATTGATCCTGATTTCACATGTGTAAACAATTCCATAAATTTTAATGCAACACTGTATCCTCATTTTTCAAATCTGAATTAATCTTTTACTTTTCGGATCCCTGCTCGTTACTTTTGACAAATTGTTACTCTTGGCATTATTGAGGGTGGAAAGTAATAGAGGTTGCGGGCAATAGACGTTTACAAACCGTTGCGGTGAGAGGGTATGGCGTTGCGCAGCGGATTCGCTTTCTCGTAAAGAAGGGCTACGTTTAAAAATACCATCGTAATTACTAAACGTTTTGTCTCAGTGTCCCGAGGAGTTTAAAAACAGAACCGTAAATCTATCTACTAATCCTGCAATATTCTGGTGCGCCAAGGAATCTCTTCGTGAAATTGCACGGGTGAATTTAAGAGTGAACAAATCGCGCAAGATGCAAATAATACGAAAAATTGTTATGTATGTGGCCAATTAAGTAATATTTTAAGAGAGGAAAAATATTTGTAGTAATTTCTTTCCGCAAATGATAAATTATTATAGATTCGAGCAATGCTTTATCGAAGATAATCTCGATAGCGTAGGAAACTCAAAGATTTTTAGTATATTTAATTTTGGCGATGATAACAAATTACAATTACAATTACAATTTTGTATTTAAGAATTAATTTTGTCGTTATTAATGTTTCGATATTTGTTACATCCGTTATGTATGGGAAACAAAGAAATCTGCTTTTATTTTTCTCTTCGACTTTCCTATTTCACTTCTTCTATTTTTCTCATGACATGTCATCCCTTAATATGTTATGTAACAGCGTCGCTTTCTTTTCGATTCCAGTACGTCCAGTGGAAAAGTCTTGTCGTGAAGAGAATGGAAATCCAGCTAGCGGAATATTATGCCATCGGCTTCGGATTGATCTTTTTCTTCGAGAAGAAGTTTCATAAGGAATATATTGTAGTTTTCGTTTGTATTCGATTCGAATTCTCAAATACGATATTCGTAAGCATGTGCATGCGTTTTCATAGCGAGCGTACCGCGAATCGAGTTTGCCCGACATTGTCTTATCTTATTTCTATATTCTCGCTTTGTGCGATATGCAGATTCTAAATCCAATGATTTTCCGTGTCAAATATTCGCACGCATTTGTTCATACGTGACTTATTAATCAAAGACAAGATTATTTAATTAATTTTGTTTTTTACTAAAAAGTATAATCATAAATTTTAATGTTGTGATTATTATAGTTTATATATATTCACTTTTACTTCTTAAAATTATTTAAATCTTAGATTGAAGCTAATAGCTGCTTTGTACAATTTACGATAAAATAAAATAGAATATTAGTATGTGTTTATATTAGTATGTGTTTAATTAGTATGTTAGCTAAAAAAGATTATTAAAATAATTTTGTTGGAATCTTAAAAATAATGAGCAATGCTGCAACAAAATTGTGACTTTGTGTTCTGGCAACTAATTTGAACACTCTACATAATTATTTTGATAATTCAACAAAACTCTGATTTGTATCCAGCTAAAATTTTAGATCTTTGTACATGGAAAGAAAAGTTTTATTGAAAGATCTAAAATTTTAGCTAAATACAGATAAAAAAAAGTATCTTTATTGAACTATCAAATTATAATAGAATGCTTAAGTTAGTTGCTAGAATATTCAAATTTTTTGCAGCATTGTTCATTATTTCTAATGTTCCAACAAAATTATTTTGATGGACCGACAAAATTATTTCCAAATCTGTATCCAGCAAAATTTTAAGTAAGTAAAATCATTCTTTTCGTGTATCTTTTTTAGCTACAAATACTAAATTCCATTTTCCTTTAGGTTGTACGAAGTAGCTATAAGCTTCAAAGTAAGATTTAATATTAAGATAATTTTAAGCAATAAAAATGAATATATATAAAAATTATTTAACAACAAAATTATTTTCAAATCTGTATCCAACAAAATTTTAGATTCCTCAGCAAAATCGTTCCTTCTGTGTATCTCTATGATTATGGAAGAAATAATATTTCTTCCAGAATGATATTTCATCATTTAATAGGTTTGTATCGGTATGCGTAGTATATTAACAGATTCTTATGTACACATTTAAATCAAACAACTAAGTCGATAGAGACCTTTATTAGAAATTCAGATCGTTTTTGCGAGGAACATTTCTGGAATATATCGTTAACTCGAATGAAACGTGCTTCGAATTTTCGAGTTTGCCGCAATACGGATCTCCGCCTATGCACGCATACGTGATTTTTGTGAGAAGACTCGCAAACGGAGTTTTATTTACCTATGTTGCGCGCGTCGCATCCACTTCTCGTCTTAATCTTTCTTGTGGAAAACGACGTCTCACGTCTGACGATAATAAATTGTAACGACGAAAGAATAATGATTGATGGTAAAAAAAAGGATGGGAAATAAAGCCGACATAATTAGATCGAAGTTCAGCCACGGAAAAAATTGTTCCCGCAAAGAAAGTTTTACTCCGCTCCTTACTGAGCGTTAGGGAAACAAGAAAGATTAAAGCAGCGGTCGTCTCTCAAGCGTGCTAAGCGGTACTTTAGAACGCGGGTAACTTACGTTTGCATCACTCTCCTCGCCACGGTTGCCAGGAGAGATGAAGATCGTTATTAATGCACGCGTTCAGTTCCCAAGAAGTCCCACGAAACTATCGGGCTGCGGACAAGCGTGGCGGCTAACAAAGCAAATCTCGTATAAATTCCAATCTCATTAGCATAACGTACTGCTAACTGGTTACCTTACATGCGCATGCTCGCTGTTGAATTCGGCGGTATTGCTTAACAAGAGCTTGTACCGACACTTGTCAGCGCGAATTGCTGCATTATTGCTAATGAAATTCGGCGGCGGGCGAATAGCGGTACAAAGTTTGTCGCGTTCGACGATATATCGTGTATTGACATGGCTTTACTTTAGCCAATATTCCTTCCTTACGGAAGAAAAATACGCCACTTCGATACTTTACTTCACAATTCATCATATAATATCAAATTTTATTATAATCCTTAAATAACTTTTATCCAAAACATTTATTTAAAACGTTTATTTATATATTAATCGACTCTTATTATAAATTTTATCAAACATTTGTTTAAAATATTTATTTACGTATTAACCTATAATACATACACACACACACACATACACATACACATATATATATATATATATAAAAGTTAAAGTTGAAATTAATAATAATATTTAGAAAATTATTAATATAATATTTAGAAATAAATAATATTTAGAATTTAGTATAGCAAATGTCTAGAGAATTATTAATAGCAGAAGGTTTAACAAGATTATCGCGCTGGCTACAAGATTATCAATCCATTAATTTCGCTGTAAAGTTGAATGAATCAAAAACCGATTTGTTATTTTTAAATTATTAAGTAATAAGTCATAGAAAAAGGTGTGTGCATATATATATATATATATATATATATATATATATATATATATATATATATAAAGAACACGTAAGAAAAAATTGAGAAGATATGGATATCTTTCGGAATGGAACATCATATATCGATAATAACAAGAATTCTCGCAGAGTAATGTCATCTTTATGCCGAAATGCATATCAGTGAACATATAAAAGGAGGTATATAAATTCCTTGAGCCGGCGCGATAAAGTTTTTTGTTTTATCTTTGTAATATGTTACGCTCCCTATCGATTAGGTCCGAGCCTTTGTTTAATAGATGGAAAATGATTTCACTCTTTTGTTTTCGTGGGTAGAAAATTTTACGGTACCAAAGCACCGGTCTCAGCCGTGCCATTATCGGAGACCCCTGAGAACAGCTGTTAGAACAAACACATAGAGCCCGTCGCATTTTAATTTATATACGTGGTTACGTCTCCATTTTCCGCTTTTAATGGATGATCCGGTTAGATCTAACGGAAGATTACGGAAATCAGTAACGAGGTGCGAATAAACGTAAAATTATAGCTTCGATTGTAACGTTAATGCTTCTCATGAACGTAAAGACTCAATTAAACGAGATAACTGATTTTCAATGCATTATCAATTACTAGAAATAAAGAAACAGTAAACGACGTGAAAAACTTATCATATTCGAATATAAATAAAAACTAGAAAAGATAATAAAAGAATAATAATATACAATATTTAGAGTTTAGTTTCAGTTTAGCAGAGACATGTTTAAAAATTTTAACAAATACGAAAGATTTAATGCGGATTTCTTCTGTATTTATCCGCTGTAAGAGTTTGAACCAAATCGGTTCGTTACTTTTAGATTAATTACAGGAAATATAGAACATACAATATTAATAGAAAAACGGAAAAACAGTTTTGATATGAACTACCTGAAATACCCTATTTATTGCTCCATTAATCGGATATTATGTAAGTTTGGTTATTAAGTAGATAGAGTCAGTGTATGGTGAGCCACCAGTTGTCATTCGTGTGTATCTTGCAATGGAATGCATAATGCCATTGAAATCTCGCAAATTGTTTGCCTGCGATTAATGCAACACCAATAATTGCTCTACAAGCATCACGTTGCCATGATACACATATTCTCACTGTGCATCAACGGGTTTTATGTATGTGTACAGACATCGTTAAGAGTAATCTAGAAATCATCTCGAGAACATTGTCTTAAATGCATAACAAATATGCATTTATTATACACGGATCATTTATTCTTTATACGAGGTCATTTGAAAACTTCGCGATCTAATTCACAACTTTAGGTTTTAAATTATTTTTATTTTTTAATATGATCTCCCTCAATTTTAATGAATTTTATCTAGCAATATTCCACTATTTTTATGTCATGAAAATCCGTTTCTTGAAATTCTTCAAAAAAGCTGTAGCAGCGATTAGACAAAGTTTTTAAATGAATCTCGTATGATCAAAGAATTTGAAAAAACGGTAAATTTATTTAAGAGAAATAAGAGAAAAGAAATAAAATAAAGATTGAGTCATTCCTGAAGAATCTAATAAGGATATATGAGATATATGAGATATATCGCAGATATCTATACAGTATTTTGGATACAATATTCGCTATATTTATATTAAAAGAACAGATTGCACTAGTTTCGATCTGCAACTCAATCTTTTTCAATCAATTGTCGATCGAAGAAATAAGAATCTTTTACCTAAGAGTGGCGCGAAGGTGGCTTTAACAAAATACGACAGGAATGCGCAATGCGGTGAAAAGTTTTCTCTCATGAACTTTCATAGCTTCAATTCCGATAACGTCTTATCATGCAACGCAAGAAACAGTTATCTCGTCAAAGTTTTACAAGAAGTTTTTTTGTGTTGGTTTGTCTCGATGTGGCAATCTTAAAAAGCGCGATGAGACGACACGCTCGTAGCATAAGTTTCGTCGACGCTATTCACGTGCTAAAATACACTGCGATCCTCCTTAGCGAGAGGAAACGAAACAGGGCTTCTTCTTCACGGTGTCCATAAATTCCGCTAGTCGGATCCTTCTTATTGGTTCTCGCGGTTTTAGCCATACGGACGGTGGAGGCACAGGCCGGAAATGGAAAAACAAATGTTCGCGTCCTGAGAAACGACACGTAACCGCGTTTAAACTTTTTTGGAGCGAAAAACAGGACCCCGCGTGGATTCACGGACACGTACGATGCACCTTGGGAGTTGCGCGGCATCTCCCGCGTAATGGCGGCAATGTTTCTGTCAGTCGTGTCCAGGAACTCGAGATTTTAGAAGAGTAAAATGGCGAACTATATGGAATGCAATACTTTCTGAAGTTTGAAAGTTTGACGGTGAGCAAAGATAAACCGTTCTGGAAAAATTACCGCAAAAAACGCTCTCTCTGCAATACAGAAATCAATCTTTTTATTTATTAATTTATCGAATATTATCTTAATATTTTGACTTCTTAAGAGATCAGATAATTAGATAATATTTATATTCTTAGTAATAATAATAAGTTAATTTATAATAAGTTATCCTTAATTATTTGATTTATTCTTATTAATATCATTAGAATATTTATCTTATAAATATTTATTGTATATATTTTAATTATCTACTTATTTTATAAATAAATTTATGTTAATAAAGATATAAATTTACGGATTAATTCAAAGATAAAGCTTATATTGAATTATATAGATATTTATGATAGCTTGTGCTCTTTGAATAATCTTCTCTCAAAATTTCTTTGAGCCATAATATCATTTTATACAATTTTAATGTCACTTTGATTAAGAACAGTTATGTAATTAATGATTTATTTCAAATGTTAATATAATGTTGTAATTAATATTATATTTAATAATTTATTTTAAATATTAATTTAATATGTTAATGGGTCCTTTTATACGATATAATAATATGTAATATTAATTCGCACATAAAAGTAAATTGTATAAAAAAATCCTTTATTTCGACAGGTTCTTTTTTAGTAGCGCACCGCAGAGAACAAAGCAAACAGCGTCGCGTACGTCAACGCTTCTACGCCACTACAATTTCACGTTTTCTTTATGACCGTACAGCTTTTGCTGCTTTTCAAGGACTCATGTCCGAATTCTTCTTGCACTTTGTAATCGCATATCTTCGCTTATACGCGTAATCGGAGTTTCGGTAAACGTTTGTGTAATCGGAGTCGCCGTTTCCCTTTTACACGGTGATATAGAGAAGCGAAATACAAAGAGAAATCCGAAAAAACGCACGACGACATGGCCCGTTTTAATTGACACGGTCTTCATTTGCGCGTATCGATCAGGCCTCGCCTACCGTCGCGGTCTCATTTCGTTGATTTATACCGTGGAATACGGCTACGAAGGTGATGGAATAGTTCCGCACATAAAACCATTTCGCGACAGCATTCTCGCACTCGCGCAATAATACGCTTCGCCGGTATTTATATCCTCTCATCAATCTCCGTGCCGACAGAAATCCCGCAGCACCAGCCGAAATATGGCCGGAACGCGGCCGCCACTTTATTCTCATCCAAATATTTGCGCGCGTTTCTCAGACATGTTAATCATGTCTGGAGCGAAAGTTAGTGACGCTGACGTCAAGTGCCGTCATTACTTACGACGTTCCATGAAAGGTGTACTCAAATCCCCTTTGATGAAGTGCGAAATTTCACTTCTATATTAGACACCATATTCGCGGCGAATATGCGCGTAACTACCAGCGCTTAATTTAATACCCGAAGAGAGCGTAATACGATTTAATATTATTCTATTCCCGGATTAATAGGAGAGAGCCGATTTCCCTTAGCCCGAAGTACGATTATACGCCGTCTGTTTTTGCATCGGCTTTACATCGCTAATAAAACCACTTTCCCGCGCAAAATAGAGGAGATGCGCGGGCTGAGTGAAAATGAAGATAACTGCGATGAGAAGCGGGAACGGCGAGGAGAATTCGAATAGTACGATTTTACCTCGGACTTATAATTCCGACCCCATTTAGGTCGAGAAAGATGCTAAGTACGATTGATTACTGAAGTATGGGTAGAGTTCGATATAGAGAAATCTCCCGGGAAAAGACTGCCGAGGAACTTTTAACTGATTTCTCGAGAAGGGAGCAGTGAGCAACTTCCGCTTCTTTCGCTCTGGAAATATATTTTAATATCTATCGGAGAGAGTTATTTGAGACGTAAATTGACATTTTTAAAGAAACGATTAACAAAATTATTGAATTCCATTAAATAGTGAAGATAGAGAGAGATGGATGAAGAAAGGAGAGATTAAATGAAATTTTTTTTACTGATATTTTACTTTAATGTTAAATGATTATATATAAAATAAAATTTTTCCACAAAAAACTATTTTATTATTTTATACTCTAAAAAGCGGAGAAACGTAAAACCTTCTAGCTGTTTTTTCACAGACTTACACAAAAATAATTTTGTTTGGACCATCAAAACATTTATGTAGGACGCTTAAACTGATTGCTAGAATGTTAACATTTTTTGCAGTGTTGTCATCAACGTTTAAGCGTTCTACGTAATTATTTTGATCCAACAAAATTTCTTTCAGAACTGTACCTAGCTAAATTTTTAGATACGAGTACTTCAGCAAAACCGTTTTTTCGTAATATTCATTTAATATTATTCATATCTACACGAAAAAAATTATTTTACTGAAGTACATACAAATTTTACATTTTACATTTTAGCTACATACAGATCTAAAAATAATTTTGTTTGGCCCATCAAAATAATTATGTAGAACGTTCAAACTGGTTGCTAGAATGTCAAAATTTTTTGCAACATTGCTCATTATGCTTGAGTTGTTTACATAATTATTTTGATTCAACAAAATTATTTCCAAATATGTATCTAGTCTAAATTTTTTAATATGTTAGCAAAACTGTATTTTTCATATAATATTTATCAACTTTTATTAATTAATTATTATTCATATCTACAGAGAAAAAACGATTTTGCTGAATATAAAAATTTAGATCATCTAACAAAATTACTTTCAGATTTTTATCTAGCTAAAGTTTTAGATATTTCAGCAAAATCGTTCTTTGCGTGTAGATAAATACGAAAAACTATCAAACTATTTGTATGCGTATGCATGCGATACACGTAGTAACACTTGCGTGACCCGATCCGGAAATCGCGTTGAAATTCAGTCACGTTGTCAGAGATCGCCGGGGTGGCATTAGCCGGTGTTAGATTTCAGTCTCGTCTAATCCGTGACTGATGGCTTACGGGTCATACTGGTTTGCGCGTCGGGAACTTTATGGTAACGTAGTTTCAGAATGTTCAATGAACCTTGCGTATCGCGCAAAAATGACTCACATATACTTCACATCTTACGAAAAATCTGTCATGTGTTTCGTGGTTAATTCGGACGTTAAATGTCCGATTATAGACGCGTCTGATATATTCAAACATTTATGAACAGAATTCTAGTCTAAATAAATTATTCAGAACTTTGTGTGTGTGTGTGTATATATATAAAACAAAATTCCTGTGTTATTCCATGATGTATAATGGCACTGTTTATTTATTGAAAATGGAGTTGGAAGCATAATGTAATAACATTGGATAATGAAAATTGACATTTGCGTGTGTCATATTACAACCAAATCAGTTAAACCAAAATTAATGGTTTAACTTGTATTCACGCTTTAACAAAGGAAACTCATAAAGTAATTACTTTTGATGTATTCCGTAAACCTAGAATAGTATTACTGGCTTAATGACTACTGGAATACATTAATACGGTATATCACAAAATTATTTATAATTTTATCTAAAATAACAATTTATAATTTTACCTAAAATTTCTTTACAAAAAATTGAAACGATCGTTGCTAAAGAATTTGTCATAAACGTTACCGAACGATGGCCAAAGTTCCGTTTTGTAACATGACGATAAAGCTGTAAAAAGGATGAAATATTCAGAACTTTACTTTCACGATTTGTGAACAGTTAAACGTTCGCGACGTTCGAATTCCGTCGCGCTCTCACGAAATTCTCCGGAAGTCCAATCGAAAAAGTTCCATCGCCAAGTAAGAAATCAATTAGAGGGAACATGGCGCCAAGCGATCGTACAATGAACGTCTGGTCGCCATTAATTCTCGTCATTCCCCTCCTTCCTCTTTCAATCCGGCCCATTATAAAACTTCTTCGCTTGTATCGTCAAGATGAAAATGTCTTTGAGCGGTTGCCGCTAGTGATTGCTTGACCTCGCGTCGTCGCGTCTCGATTCTCGCTATTTTTGTTCCGCATGTGTCCACGTGCGGACTCAATAAACGCTTATCGGGTTTATATCTCTATCCACTAGACAATATTTTGTTAGAAGAAGGAAAACAACGCTGCATACAGATGGTCTCATTTCAAGATGCGTTCAAACGGTTTCAGCCATTACTCTTAGAATTGTCGATATTTTCTATGATTGCTCGATATGCTTTTGATTTCAATTTCGGGAAGTTCTCTTGATATATTTCGTATTGTTCAGAGAAAAAGAGAGAGTTGCTCAAGACTGTTTGTGTATTCCGTGTGAAAATCGAAAGATTCGCAATTTGTATCAGTATACGAGTTTCAATATACATAAGTTACAATCATTGAAACTTAGTAATCTCGCGTTTCGAAACTTACAACTTTATTTCTTGAATCTTAAAAGTTGACGCTCGTGTAAAGTTATTCGAAGTTAAATTTTATTTGAAATCGTCGTTATTTTATTAATAATTAAGTTGAGAATTGCGTATTCGCATTAACTCAATTTGGAACTTTCGCAGATTAAATTTATTAGACTGTGTTATTTGAAATCTGATACACAGTGATCCGATATACATGATCCATACAAAATTATATCTAAGAACGTTACGAAAAATTTATTGCATTATTACTTCAATCAATTTAACATGCAAGAAAATATTAAATGTACATATCTAACAATTTAAGTGAATTTTATATGTAGAAAATCTAAATGTACTTGAATAAAACTGTAATAGGGGAGAGTTACTAAATGTGTATTGATCGCCTAAATAGTCCCAAGCAATGTTTAGTGACAAAAATTAATAATTTCATATATTAACTTAAATGCTGCTTATATTAAGTAAAAATATAAAATATTAGTGAAATACTATTTAAACAATCGGTACGCTTTTGGCAACTCTCTCTTATATTCGCGGGATTATATGAGATTCAAAATAAAGCTTCCGTCATTAATTTAATTAACTGTTAATTGTAACGATCGAAGATAACTAAATGTCGTTAAAATCGATTCAAAGCGAGAGAGACAGACAGAGAGAAAGAGAAAGAGAGAGAGAGAATAAAAATATTTAATCTGTATTTTCTTCGTGAAGTATTTCTCGTTGAATATTTTTTACGGTGTTAGGCTGGGCGCTCGGCGCGTTTTTTTTTTTTTTTTTGCATACGCCTTTTTGCCAACACACTGTGACCTTGTTGTTCGCGCGAGGCTCAAGCGGCGAGGACAGCGGTCCGCGTGTCGCAGGCATTATCCTTCGAAGTGCGACCGTGGCAGGACGTTGCGCGCGAGTACTCTGCAAATAATTAACGCGCGTTGATTAAACGTTTCGTGAACATGTCGGCACGACGGTTGTTATTACCGGTGAATATTCTGTGCGACTTATAACGAATTCCGTTGGAATTTAGCACTAGTGCGCACTCAGTGCACGTTATACATTGATCTAATGTAAAAGTTAAATGTTTCGAATGATAAAATACCCAATACATATTTTATCAAATAGTACAATAAAATATTGAGGATTTCGCGGTTTTACCTCCCCGTTTCTATGTCTATATTAAATGTACATATATATTTTTTACACAGAAAAAAATCAGTCTTAAATTAAAACTAACTATTCTCATATATTGGGTTAGAATAAAAAATGAATGAAATTTAAATTTTAAAAAAAGGATTTTAAAGCTTGAAATCTCTACTTTCAGAAGCTTATCATATTTTTTGAGTTTATGTGAGTTTAATAATTTTTACATACAGAAAATTATGAGCTGAAAAAGATGGAAAATTTTCTTCTCACTTTGTTGATTTGTAACGTGCCCAAATTAAATTTGAGAAAATTTTTGACTATCTGTTGTGAAAACTTGAAGCTTTCCCTACAAAATCATTTTTTACAAATGTTCCTACGATTTTTTATTCTTAAGTTATTCGCGTTAAGTTAAACAGGGATTCTGGGAACTTTGATTGCTCATAACTCCGTCAAAAATCATCGTACCGTAATTTAAAAAATAAAACAGATTCTGAAAGCTGAAACTTTGCTCTATCAAATAGTGTCATACTAATTTTGTAAAATATAGAAATTTTTTAAATATAGAAATTTTAGAGCTAAAAAGCGCTACGAACTTTTGTTCCAACCCAATATAAGCAAGAATATTACATTTTTCTTACGAATTTTTTTTAATGTCTTGATTTGATTAAATTTATGTTGATGCAAGGAAAAATAATACTTGCACTTTATTATGCTATTTGGGTACTTCATAATATTTTTTTTAAAAATATTGGGTACTTTACCATTCGTTTTATCGTCTTAATTCATTGAATTAATACAAGTATTACTTTTGCTTGCATCAATATAAAATCAAAACTAAGATCTTCCTAAGAGGATTACAATATTCTTGCTAGTATATAAGAATGTCTAGTCTTGATTGAAGACTAATTTTTTTCCGTGCATGTCGATTTGTGCGCAACGGCTTTAATATGCACTGAACGCGTCCAACCGAATTCGTTGTCACTTGCCATGGGAATCAACGATAAGATATCGATCTGTTTCGTTTTGCATATCGCTTTTTCAAATCGATTGAATACGGCTCGCCCGCCAGCACGAAGTAATACGTAAATCGCCAGACCGAGTGTGTGACAAAGACCGGGAAACTGCCTCGCTAACAATTCCGTTAATAATTCGTGTATCAGTGCCTCGCTAATAATTCCGTTAATAATTCGTGGAATTCGCGAGCGCTAAATCTCGATCGCGCGTTCCCGACCCGTTCAAATTTGCAGCTAAATTAGACGTTAAACTGACTCGCACGACTACGCGGGTGACGCGGCGGCGCGTGACGTCACTTCCAAAGTCAAGTTGGCAAAATGTCGCGGACGCGAAGCGCAACGACTCCGCGCCGCGGACGGCGCCGGGGCGCCTTCCACGCGTAAGTATCGTCGCGATCGGCCTCGTATCTCGACGCTCGTCAACCGCGCGACACAGATCTGCATACCGGCGATTTCGCAAGACGCGTGCGGCGCGAGATTCGCGGCCCCGATCGAAACTCGATTATTTCGGCCCGCCAGACACAATGTTACATGTAAACGTACATGTCAGTTGTAATTTTCCACTCGACACGTGTGTTATGCAACAGTTACGTTGTCGAGCGGGAAGTTACAACTGACACATACGTCACATGTAGCATCGTGTTCGCCGGGGAGCGAACGGCGACAAGACGGTTGTGCTTCGAACATCGTACTTTGCGATATTTTCGCCGCATTTCGTCTCGATTTTCTATCTAATTTGAAGTGAGCGACGCGAGACGATAATCGTCGCCGAGCACGAATTTCTTCGATTATTCGAGGTGCAGAGAGTGTCGGAAAGTACAGGCGGGAGCAACAGGTGTAGCATCGTCGCGACGGCGGTCGCGTGAAGTTGGCCGCGCAACGGCCAACGGTCTACGAATTTTTATTCCCCGTCAGTTCGAACTTGTCCGTCGCGTTACTACTGGTCGTCATGACGAATCGTCACTGGACTTGTCGAGTGATTCGCACGAGATTCCCGCGCGTTGTTCCTTCGTCGCGATTTGACGAAATGATTAACAGTTGTGCGCGATCAACGCGAATGCCGCGCGATAACGAGTGATAGCAGCTAATTCAGCTTTGCGAAGTGTGCGCGCGTGTATGTGCGTGTGTGTGTGTGTATGTGTTTGTGCATTAACGCCGAGAATAGGGAGCAATAGCGAAGTGTGAGAGGAGGAGGAGGCCCGGGGTGGCTTCAGGCAACGGCGGGGCAACCGTGGGTAAGCATCTTGTAATTGAAGGTTAGATCACCGGTGTAATTTCGCTCAGCTTAGATTCAAGTACCATAGGCGCGCGATAATGAGCCTTATGTTTCCGAAGAGATGACTCGTGGCTCGTTCGACGTAAAATTCTTTCTCGCTTGTATCTAGCATTGCAAATCGAGCTCAACGAAATTATATCGGTATCAGATCTTGTTATAACTTATCGTAATATGACACGATATGTATATTATATATTTTTTTATTTTATAAATAATACATATCGTTTGCTGTTATACAGTTTTATATTTTTTTGTGTAGGCTGATTGTTCGTTTACGTGCGATGCCTCATTTTACACCGTGTAATTTATAGAAATTATTTCGGATTTTATTTTGAGACAGAGAAATATTCAATGAAATTAATAATAATTAAATTAATAATACATTTAATATTTATGAGAAAAAAATTTATTGGAAAGATGTTTGCAATATATTTAATATAAAATATTTGGAAATATTTAAGACAGATTTGCAATTACTATATTTAGATAACATCAAAATTTTTTTTTATAAAAATTAATAACTGAAAATTATATTTATAAAAATTAGTAATTGAAAACTAACTTTGCTTTTTCGAAGATAATATAATTTTTTTATTAATTGCAAGGAAGCAAATAAAAAGTTTAATATGTAATGTTTATTTTTAAGATATTTATTGAGATGTTTTTTAATATTTAGATACATTCATATTTTACAGATTAATATATTGTAACTCCGCTGCTGCGCATCGGACTGGTGAGTCTTAAATTATTTTAATTTTCAGGTGATGGATTTGAGAAAAAAAAAGTATTAGATACGTAGATGTAAAAAGGTTTTCCGTTGATTATTAACAATAAAATAAAGAATAAAATTTCTAAGGATATGTAGATGCAACATATTTTTCATTTTATTCTTACGTATATGAGCTGTTTAATATCTGCGTTACTTATATTTCTATAATTATAATCTATCTGAAAGCTCAAAAATGTACATTGAGAATAAAAATATCATGGAAATAATTATAATAACTCACAAATCCATTGCCTTGGAATGGATGAGCTATGTTACAGATTAGCATTATTTAATTAAAAAGAAATATTTATAATCACATACACATATACAAATCAATTGGTTTTTCCTATATGCCTATGCAAAGAATACATACGATACTCGTACATTCAAATAAAAAGCTCACAAATAAATACTATAATCAATTCAATAAATCATGAATATTTTATAAATACATATTATAATTAATTAATTATTATTCGACTTAATTATTTACGTTTTACAGCAACAGAATTTTATTATATAACATTTTTTTTTTTAATTACAATACATTAATTACAAAAAAAATCAGTATTAATATTATTTTAAAATGTTTAAGTTAGAATAAAAACATATCTAAATTAAGTAATAAATACAGATAAAATCGTATAAGGATTTTCTTCTTTTATTAATGAATTCTAAAGTGTAATCACATGGCACTACTCGCTCATATGTTGATTTATTGTGATGTATTGATTATATGCATGAGTTAATTGAAATATGTATTATATATGTATATATACAAATATAATTATATATATATATATATATATATATATATATATATATATATATATATATATATATATATATATATATATATATATATGTATTAGATATATATATATATATATATCTTTATATTATATATTATTACATATGTAATATTTATATATATATGATAATTGATAATATTTGTAATTATATAGTTATATAGTTATGTAGTTATGTAGTTATGTAGTAATTGGCAGTAATCACGATATATATTCTACATTTGCCGTGATCACTGTTCAATTATTTCTCAAATTAGTATTGTAGCTATTAATATTGTGCTCGTTACGTTAATTAGCTTATAGCTGTATGCATCAATTAAAATGTGCAGTAGCAATTGACTGTGATCGCGATATGTTCTATTTGCCGTGATCACACTTCAATTGTTCCTCAAATTAGTACTGTATTGTTGTACTCAAATTAATATTTGTCGCTATTAATTGTTCTGTAGACTAGAAGTGTAACTGCATTAATATTGCAATTGTCAAAGATTACGGGTGCATGAGTTTATTAAAACGCTGTAATAATTGACAGTGATTGCGATATTCTACATTTGCCGTAATCGCTGTCTAATTGTTCTGTAAAATAGAAGTAAATAGATTGTGATTGTTACATCTATCAGATTAATAATAAATAGACGCGGTAATAATTGAATGTTCGTAATATATATTAGCCATCATATTAGCTATGATCTAATCAGATGAACTATTCAGTTGTTTTGTGATTAGACAAAAGTAATTGGAGATTAGAGGTAATCACAGTTGTGATAATGTACATTTATATTATAAGATTATTATTATAAGCTTGTATATTATTTATAAGATTGTATGAATTAATTGAAAGTTATTGTTTTACATTACTAGTATATAGTGGTAATTGACTAGAAAGATTGCTGTAGTTATTATTATAGAGCTTATGTAATAATAATGTTGTAATTGTTGTAATTACATTGATTGTTTTTAAATTAATAAGGTCAAATTAAAAAATAATATCCAGAGATTCTTTCATCAATACATCACAAGCTTAAAAGACAGATGAAAAGCATTTTGTAAATGTTTTGAATAATCATATAGCATATATTTCTAATATATTATTTAATAAAAGAACTAATGATTGTTAATTATATTTATTCGTATATATATATATATATATATATATATATATATATATATATATATATATATATATATATATATATATATATATATATATATATATATACATATATGTGTATGTGTATAATAATGCACTAATTTTATCCTAATCTTTAACATAGCTCAATCATCCAAACTTATTGTAACTTGAATTTATATTATTTGAATATTATTTGATCACGAGAAAGAAAAAAGAAAAACGTGATAGCCAATACAAATTTTGTAATAGAATAAAATAATTTTTATACAGATTATTAATTAAATCTATTACAATTTATTGTCTTTAATATATTATATTAATAATTCCGCTGGCAAAACGTAATAACAGAATATTTATTTTGATATAAAAATTTATAGAACCATATATAGAGAACATAGAAATTTGCATTGATAGTTTGCGCCGAAGACAAGCCTATCATATGTGTTGAATCTTACGTCATCTTTCGCGTGACGAATCAATTGTATCAATTTGAATTTCGTACTTTAGAACTAAAATAATACATCAATAATATATTAATTGGATGCCAATTTACACAAGTTATATGCATATTTGTCATTCTATTGAGTGCGAAAATTTTGCACAATTCTATGTATTAGCCGATCTTTGCACTATTGCAAGATATCTTCGTTTTAAAATTCTCAACTCTATTTCTTTTAGTTATATTTTTTAGTTATCATGCTTGGTTCTTACGAAATATTTTAGAGCTATTTAATCATTAAAAGAATAATATTTTTTGCATCAAGTCCTTTCGTTTAACACGGGGAACATTGAGGAAAGCCGCAAACTAGAATAAATGCCATTTGATGTTTTATTTGTAATGAAGTTGGAAATTCTAATCCCCCAAAAAGCGCATTGTAATCCACTTAGCACTGTCGCACCGGAAACCTCGACATGTCTCGAGCAATCCAATCCAATATTCAGACACCCCGAGAGTCTGTGTCGACATCGCTCTCTGATATTTAAATCCCGAGATGTTATTTCGTCAGCGTTCTGGCATCCACATTGCCGAGCTAACGAGATTTCTCAGTTGCTCGAATTTTCAAGCAACGCTGCTAGCCTTTGAGAAGAGGAGTACACGTCGCCTTACTATTCAACGGGGCATCGTTGAAAGTCCTCCCAGGAGCCTATTTCGGTAACAGCAACGGAATCCCTTTGATCCTGTAGGCAGAACGTCCATCAACAGGTGTACGAGTTGGCGAAGATGTAGAAGTTCGTTCCCTCTCTGTCTCTACCTCTTTTATCCTCTCTTTTGTCTTCCTTCCTCTTCTCAACATTGTCTCGTTCTCTCACTGAATAGGGAAATTCACAGGGACGGTTATGTCGCTATTTTTAACTCTGGTACGAGAAAACAATAGACGTATCTGACGATCCCCTCCGGCCATGATCGACCTACTACAGCGGTTTCCCCTTTGCCCTCCAAAATGCGATGTGCCTTTGACGATGGTCGCTGGGTGTTACGACCGCGTATCGATTCCCGTGAGGGAATCATTTTGGGAAGCTGGACAGACGCGCGTTAACTATGATGCTGTCGCATGGATGGTCAGATGGACCAGTCCCTTTAATTCTTGATAGCACCGGCGATTGCTTTCCCGACGAAATTCCATATAATTGCCCCTCTTAGCAAGTAAGCTTCGCTTTCGACAGTTGAAACATGAGAGTGATTAGCTCGCGCTGTCAGACGAAGATTTCCTCGAAGTAAAAAAACAGTATTGAATTTAATACAAAAATACATAACAAAAATACATTTTAGTTTCTATAACATCAATATTCGATCATATTTATAAGAATATAAAAGCGTTTTGAGTCACAGAACAGTCTAATCTCTAATCAAAAAATCGATATTTATTATCCGCACATTTATTTATAATACTCTAAATCCTTCAGATATATCGATCATTCCGTAAACTTAAACCGTAAACTTTAAATGTGCGTGAAAGAAAACTTTACTTTTATAAAATTAGACGCGCGGAGAAAGATGTTTTCTTTCTCTCGCTAAAACACCGAAGATAATTTCTTCGGAAATATGAGAAGACCCTCATTAAAAATACTCTTAAACTTAAATTCAAATTTATCACCGTGACTTTGTCGTTTTGTTCGCGACTGTATAATTAATTGTATGGCTACGCACACTTAGCCGTTTATATAACACGTTAGCTGGCGCATCACGGCATTTCGCGAGATGCTTCTAGGCATTTTACAACGTTGAACTCTCGAGTTGACATTATTATTTTATCTTGCGGGCTTAGCCGGGCTATCTCTCGCCGGCAAAGTTTGGGGATTCTAACTAGACGATTGCGCGGTATATATAGGTCGAACGTTCTCGTGTATCGTAATTTACAGTATCATTTACGTCTTAATATCGCCTCCGGGTCGCTCTCCACGCGTTTGGGCGATAGTGCAGTGCTATTACTCTTAATTGCGAGAAAGTAGGTTGTTACGACACAGGTTTGATATACGCTCTCTTCTCGCGCTTTCGAAACGCGACCCTCACCGCGCCCTTGATGACGGACGAGGGGATGACAGAGATATCGATTTCCACGGGATGTAAAAACGGACTAATGTACAACGGCCGCAAAAACGCCTGATCCGAAACTTTACACATAAATCAGGTGTATCCGATCTGTGTGCCAGGGAAACTTTGAGACGTATTACTTTTTTTTTGCACGTTATTCAACAGAAAGTAAAGTAAGAAGTAAATCTTTTGGTTAAAGATAAAATTGCTAATTGAGATATGATTATTTATTACTGTATTAATGTACACAGTAAAAAACATTTCATACTTATGTCAAAAAACGGTCCTTAAAATTTTTGTGTTGAATTTTTGACATATTCGAATGTTAATTTAACATAATGTTAAAATAATATTTATATATAAGCGAACAAATAACATAAAAATAATGTAGTTTAAAAATATAAATTCCAAGATAAATGAACAAAAAATAAATGTACGTGTTAATTTAACATGTTATAAATGTTACTAAAAAAATGTACTTCCGCTAATTCTTTCCATATATTGTGTCCCAGTGTTTTTTAATTTTTGCATAATCTTTGTGTTATTTTCTAACATATTTATCTTGTGTCAAATTAACACAAAATTTTGAGTGAACGTTTGGAACACGTAAAATTGTTAAATTTAACACAAATTTTCCATACACAACAGTGTATCTCAAAATTGATAAGTCAACAATTTACTTATTCTATAATCGTGCGCTTGAACTTTTGAAAATTCTATCAAGTAAGAAATATTCTACTATTTTATTTCTTCTACATTGCAGTACTTCATGCAGTACTTGTTAATTAAGCTTACAATATTCTTTGAAATTACCTTAACAACAGAGCTTTCTAGCTATCTTAATTATTGCGATTGCACAGAAATATATAGCGGCACATTTTCGGCTGTACTCTAAGAAGTAACTTAATTAAACGTACCACCGAGACATTAACGTGAGTAAAGGAACAATTTAGCTTTTCATAACGCGTAACGAGCGAAATTCACACAATCCTCACGCTCCCTCACAATCTTCAACTTTCCTCGAAGGACCCTTATGCGGCGCGAACTGCGAGCTGCGCGTTTCGGCGTGGCAAGATTTATGAAACATAAGCGATTTTCTCTAAAACACTTGGAAACGTGAGTGGCGTACGTGCCTTTTGCTCTCGAAGTCGATCCAAGCTTCGATTAATCCATCTCTTGATTCCAATCTCGCCTGTCTCACGTCCGATTCTTTTCGACGTGTATTCCATTTATTTTCTTCGATAAGGAATACTTTTCGCAAATATAAATAAGTTCTCTTCGATGTGTGATCGTTCTTTTATCTTCGGAAAATGATTATATGTCGAAGATAAATTATTAAGTTTCTAATTAACAACTTTATGATATAATTCGTAACGCGAGATGGATTGCACACTGAATTCCTTTAAATCTTCCTTTAATTCTTCCATTTAAATCAGCAGTCGCCGAGCGAGAATTTAAATCTAGACGTGGAACACCCCATCGATCCCCAGGGGCATTCCTTTCTCACAAAATCTGCGATCTGGCAAGTTCATTTCCTGGGCTTAACTTGCAGTACGGATGATTGATCAAGCTCAGATTATGGTTTAATGGTTGAGCGTTGGATTGATACATCACAACTGAGAATATAATGGAGAATATAATGAATAAGTATCGATGACATTTACTTAGACATTTAAAGAGCACCGATTTGCGAAGGGCGAGGATCGAATAGGATGAATAGGACGAGATCTTTCAACTTTTGAGAAAATCTTCCTGCTATTTGCAGCTGTTGAAGCATCTTCTCTTGCTACAGATTACTCCAGTTTTACATTTATAATCTTTAACCATCGCGCACATATAAAATACACAAAATCTCTTTTTGACTGATTAACCGATAGCCATTCTTCAAGCTCAATCCGTAATACGGATTTCCTTCCACACATATTTTCAGTTGACGCGAAATGACAATCGGCGAATTCTGCGATAAACCGATAATATAACACTTGAAAATGGATGCTATATATCACCGTCTGCCTATAAAGCGATTTCCGGCTGCTTTTTCGAGAGGCAATCTCGGAACCCTTCCGAATTTCAATACCAAGGGCTTCCTTCCTGTAAGGCGCATCCGTGACCCGGGGCCCATGCGGGAACGTCTCTGATTAGATCAATATTCACGTCAATACTTATGCTTACTCGACATTTCGTTCGCTCGCGCGAGAACTTTTTTCCTCTTACGAGAACTTTGACTTTTGAAGATATCGCTATTCAAAAAAGGAATAATCCTCCATGTCATGATATTCAAGCATAATCGAGTATGCAATATATAGAATAAGCGCGTTATACAGTACAATCCCAGAAAGTTTGAGTAAAGTTAAAGTATACTAATAAAGATCACAAAAGGTTGTCTTTTTTTCCTCACAATCGCGAATAACGTATGTAACGTGCATTGTGTGCTCGATTGTGTACAACTTGTTGATATTTCGGGCGGATATATTTAGCTGCAACAATCAATGAATTCCGAACAAATGCTATCTTGCAGAATAATCGAAATAAATTTACCGATTTCCATATTTGTCATTATAGTGTTACGACAGGCGAAATCGGTGGCAATGATTGGTCTAATAAAGTATTCGCACTTTGTAATCTTGTAAGCCGTCGCTTCTAACGTGTGTCCTTTGAGACATAGAAGTTTCCTAAACGTTTTCTCTTGTTTTCTACTTAGGTCCATTCGTCACTCCGGGCAAATTTAGGGAGAAAAACGCGAGGGATGGGTGTTATCTTTATCCAAATGCGTGAACTTATCTCAAAAGGCAATGAGACGTTCTTTATTATTATGCAGAATCATCCCTTGTTAATATATTTAGTAAGAAATATGAGCAGTAAAAGAAATTAACCGTAATTGTTAAAAGATAACATTTTTTTGTATTTTATTACAAAAAATCAATGTAGACACAAAAATAAATTATACGATATTAAACCAATTAAATAGGTAACAAGGAAGGATAAAAGGAAGGATGGAAGTTATTATACACGCATATAGATAATTTTGAATTTAACCGAAATTTGTCAAAATTAAATTAATCTTGTCTCTCTGAGTATTCATAATAAAGAGCTTTGTCGTGTTGTAATTCATAATGGTACAAATATTTAACTACATGCACGCATTGTAGAAAATAAACATGGTCGAATCATTTATATCGAATAAATGGAAACAGCTAAAACAAATTGGCTGTTGCGAAATATTTCGTTAAATCCCTCATCCAAAGCGCAAACGCGATTTTTCCATCCGATAAAACTGCAATAATCGAGATTCTGCTGCGTAAAGTTACATCGATTGTCGAACATTCGCTGAGAGGCTCGCAGCCACCCTACGGCGAGTTGTTATTTGCCAGCCGCGTAAATAGCCTGATGAAAAGCTGTGCCTGAGGTGGACGCGTCTCCAGTCGGACATTTTACACAGTCGTTTTGCGCTTTCTGCAAAACGACTGTGTAAAATGTCCGACTGCAAAACTACGCGCGGGAGTTCCGTTTGAAAATTACTCGTTTCGCAACAATGTTTCGGGAGTTTACGATTTGAACTGCGCGCAAAAGTACAAAGCTTGAATTATGACATTACGAACGGCGCACTAAATAATAGCTTGCAACAAGCGCTTATTATGAAATAATATGACTGTCGACAGTAGAACAAATGCTTTTTATTATAATTATTGTGAAAATATACGAATGTCAAAAGTTTGCAAATGTCAAAAGCGCTCGTTGGGCTTTTTCTCATATATATATATATATATATATATATATATATATATATATATATAAATATAATAAAAATAGGTATTAATATGTTTTTGTACGAATACAAACGCGGCAATATACGCTGCAGATTGCGGGTGCGGCGGTAGTTAAAAGGCAGTAGTATAAAAACTGATTTTATCACAATTGCAATTTGCGGTATCCTGCACGTGTAATAATGTACATTTTATTGATTCAACAATAAACACTGAATCACGCTCCCCCGAAACGTTCGTTTCGAAAAACACCGTCTTTGCAGAACGCTACAGAATTTAATGTATCGCGGATACGCAATCTGTGCCTTATGCTTCGCCGTAACAATAGTCGTGTTTCAAGATCGATATCGGAGGTCCCCCTTTCAGTTAACCGCAACCGTGTAATTTATGACGTACTAAAATTATCTTAGACTTCTCGTTTTTTCATAGCACACGAATCATTAAGATTGGATGGTGGACATCATTAGGATACTGTCAGAATTGTCAAGGGTCCACTCATGACTAAGTAGAATAGAGAGAGAGAGAGAGAGAGAGAGAGAGAGAGAAAAGAGAAGGGAAATAAATCGAAAAACGAAAGTCTGGACCGTTCGCGGTCGAGAGGTCGGATAGACAATCAGAAAGGGAGGAAAAGCAGAGAGACGCGGGAAGAGCAAATAGCAGTTTGGAAGTAGGGCGCACATTTTTACGGAAATATTGTCTCGACTTGAACGAAAATTCTCAAGAATTCTCAGAAAGTGGCAAACAGCCGGCATCTTGGGTCGGTCGCGCGTAGCGAGCTCATAAAAAGCGATGGTACTTCAGTTAACCGTGCGCGATTTGTTCGAAACTTGACCATATTTACCAACGAAATGCAAGAAGAAATGCAATCGAGTATTTCGATATCTATGGCATTGCAAGAATTTTGCATTATCATACCGTGTGTCCACAAATTATAAATCGGAAGTGTTATGAACATAGTAAAAGACATTTTGTATTTGTATTAAAAACGGTCCTTGTTAAAATTTGTTTATTGTATTTTTAACATATATTCGAGAGTTAATTTAACATAATGATTATTTGGATATTTTGTGTTAAATTGATATTTAACATTTCTTAGTTTGAAAATAACATAAGTTACGAGTAAATGAAATAACATAAAAATAATGAAAACATAACTCTAAAATAAATAAATTAAAGATGAATGTACGTGTTAATTTAATCAATTATAAATGTTAATTTTACTAAAGAAATATGTTTCCACAAATTGTGTCAAAATGTAACATTTTTTTGTATCAATTTTTAGATAATGTTTGTGTTACTGTTCAACACATTTATCTTATGTCAAATCAACATAATAATTTGAATGGACAGTTTGGGACACGTGAAATGTGTTAAATTTTTTAACACAAATTTTCTAACAGTGAAGCTACACAAATTTTCATTAAATTTGCCATCACATTGTCGCACAGATTTGTTGTTTCGAACGAATTGCGACGTATCGTCGTACAATGATAAACGGGTAGGTGAGAGGTAGGCTCTGCGACCGAGCTTGCGGCTCGAAAATCCGAACGTATATATCTACGAGCTCATAAATCTGGGAAGGACATTTAATCGAAAAACGATTGATCCTTTTTATCGCGCTCTAAGTATAGTTTTCTCTTGCGCCGCCGAGATGTGAGACGCAAGAAAATCGCGACTTAAACGCGGAATGCATGTATTTTACAAACATAAATTTAAAAAGCACATTTATGCGGGGAAATATCTTACCTGGTAAAGAATGATCTTCTTGCCAAAGAATATTGCAGCTAAAAAATGGCAGCGTACGCCATTACGATCGTTCTCTTATTTTTTGTGCCGTGAACATTTACTCGATTCTCTTCACAAAAAATTAAGTTTCTTCTGGAAAGTTTAAAAATCTTTTATAAAATCTTTAACATTCGAAAATTCATGAATATGCAGGAAGAACGTTTTGCTGAAGTTTAAACTGCTTGTTAGAATGTTAAGTTTTTTGTAGCTTTGTCAACGTTTAAGCGTTCTACATAATTATTTTGATGGTTCGATAAAATTATTTTTAGATCTGTATCTGGCTAAATTTTTAGACATTTCAACAAAATCGTTTTTTCCGTGTAATTTTATGCCTTTCGTTTGGCTCTCGATTTCTGTGGAGTGACTAACTGTGCAGGGAATATTTTTTCGCATCGTAAACGCCAGAATCGGTCGACGATACGTATCACGAAACGCAGGCATTTCGTTTCCGATAGACATCGTCACTTCGTTAACAAGTTACCCATCGACAGTCTGGCATCCTCTCGCGCAGATCCCGATCGCGATCCGATGCAGATTATGCCCGGCCGCAATCTAACGGACCGGCTGTACGTTACCGCGGAAACGTCGATATTTACAGCGGCGACTGCAGTTCCAGTACGCACGGGAGAGGCATTACGGATATATCATTGTGGCATGAAAGTGCTTCGTACGGCCGATCGTTTCGCTCGCTTCAAGCAAACCCGTCGTGTGCACGTGCAAGTCGAGATAACGGTATCAGACCGGACTCGCTACGCGCGAGTTTTCCGAGTGTCTCGCGTATTTTGGCCATCCTCCAGACTACGGTAATGACGAGTCGACCGCGCCGTGCATTGCCTAACTGGGTCAGAGTACGCAAGCCGAAATGTATCGTCGACGTAACTAATTTCACGGCGTTCCGCCAGCCACCCGCACTTATCGCTCGTTTTCCGATACATCGAATCGCACATCCGTAACGCTGACGAATCAATTTACACAGAGGATGAATTAATAAACACTGAATATTAATTCACCGCGTGGATAAGCGGCAAAAATGCCCTTTAAATGAACAGTAGAGCACGTAGCAAAATGAAAATCGGAATAGAATAGATGAAGAAGAAATAGGAATCGACAAATTAATTCGATTTATTTTAATTAATCGAAATGTCGAACTATACACGAGTTTGTTCCTTGAATTCCTTGAGAGTTCACGTAGCATTAATTTAAAAATATTAAGTCGTACTTGTCTTAAAATCCAGAAAAACAGTAGAAAGAAGGATTTAACGTTTTAACATTTAAATAAATATAGCTGCATTTTTTAAATTGATTAGCATATCGCGCGATATTCGATTACAAGTAATACTTTGATATTTTGCATTTAAATACTGCAGTTTGGACAAGAGATCTAATAAAAATTAAGTGAATATTAAAAAAGGAAATAACATTTATTTGCAACTTATGATAGCTGGACGCATATAATTTTTCAGTTATCTCACGATCAATTTAGCGGTTTGGGCGGAATTTGGGGTAACCACACATATCGGCGCATGTTCTCGCTAATAGCAAGCGTATAAAGCATGTGCAATACGCATGTATCTGTACATACCAATGTATACATAGCTGTATCTAATAACAGAGCCCAGGAAAAATTTCAGGTATCCCGGAGAAACATTTATACCACACGTCCATACGAGTTATCTGGCACATAACGGCGCGGATACTCGGGTCTTGAGCTATACTAAATTCTAGCCACATCCTAGACCAGATGTTTAGCCGGAGCTTATGCAAAATTTATTCTCATTTCCTTCGCTTTGATTAATGCAGCTACGCTCAGTCGTCCATAGAAAATGTAGTGAAATCTCATGAAATCGTAAGATAATTTATTGCAATTTTTTTATTGGCTGCCATTAAAGCGATTGTTACACGAAAGGGGCTGTTTTGTTGAAGTGTTTGAAGGTTTAACTGGATACAGATCTGAAAATGGTTTTGTTTGGACGAAATTATTATTTTCAGGTCTGTATCTAGTTAAATTTTTAGATACTTCAATAAAATCGCTCTTTCCGTATACATAATACGTATATATAAAGCTCCAATAAAAAACGTGCAACAAGCGAAATACAATAAAGTCGAATTACAGGAATAAATTAATTAGTACAACTCCAAACGATAAGATATAAAAGTCCATTTTTCTCATCGACATACCTGAAAATTACGAGAAAAATCTGAGCGATATGTTGCGAGTGATTTAAGAATAATCAAATTTCTTACGATTTATAATATTTTTTGTAGTCAATTTAACAGAAGAGCATTCACGAGCGTTCAATATTGCTGTGAGAGTAAGGTTGCCTTACACGGAAATATAGCATGACCTATTTGCTCCACTACTTTTCCGCAGTATCGTTCTCTCGCTGATCGAAGTTTCTTATATAAGAACGATCTCGGACTGAAAAATTCGATTCTGTAACGAACTGACTTTCTGCCACTTAGGAAACATATAAGGATGAAGTTGCTCGCTGAAACGTACTCGCGGCAAAGCAGGCCACCTTTCCCGGGACGTTTCTTTCATTTTTTGGCGTTTCCGTCGTTTCTGTTCGCGCGCGGGCGTCAGAAGAAACCTCGGTATTTTCTATGATTTTCCCATTTCAGCTCGTGCCATCGACCAGCCCACCGCGTGACTTTCGAGTCCTTTGATCCTGCCCCGGCTTGACGTGGCTTCCGGGTCGCTTCTGCGTCGCACCTTGCTCTTTTCGCGAATTCTCTCTGGTCGGACCGTCATCGCGTCGCACTTTCCGAGTTTCAGCGTTTTACCGAGCGGCGATCTAATCTCCTTTTCTCGCTCTCCCTCTTTCCCTTTTCGCAAATATACAACGTAAATGCTCTTTCATAATTGCAATGTTATCAGATTTCAAATATAATACAAATGCCATGGAACTCCGTTGCAATTTTCTCTCGGCTATTGTTTTTTTGAGCATTTCAGGACTGACTTTTTTCTTAGGATAAGTTTGATTAGAGGACCGCGGCTCTTCTTAATCTTTTCAGGCTTCAGTAGTCTATCAGCTTAACTTACGTCTCAAATTAAAATTTTGTTATAATAAAGTTTATCTTGAATTAGTTTAAAAAATTTTTTAATTTAAGAAATTGCTAGACACTATTTTAATATTATTAATGAAATTAATTAAGTATTTACATAAGCTGTTCATGATTTTTTGTTTGATATGTAACAGTTATTTTCCGTATTGATCGTAAAAGATGAACGGAAATTGTGACTCATTCGGTTATGTGACAATATTATAAACTGTATATTAATTCACGCAAGAATACACAAAAGTAACTTTATATCATGTTCGCATACATTAAAAATGATGCTAGCAAATTTGCAAATAAATAATCTACGTCAAAGTGAAGCAATATTTCATTAAAACAACATAGGCTTTTTGTTCCACATATCGAATACATGAAACTCATAAAAATTTAATTTACTGTGATTGTTTAATTATATTTAATTATATTTATATATTTTTTTAATTTTTTTCTTTATACCCATTTATGCCTAATATGAAAATACATAAATTTTTCAATAAATCTATAATATCATTAATGAAGTATTTAATCACGATACAAATATAATAATCATGTGATTTGATAAATCTTTTTATTGCTATGAACATGAAATTTCATTATAATCAGATCAAATTAATATTTATTTATGTATTAAAAAATATGTTTACTTTGTGCAACATTTATTAAATTTATATAATATTTTTTACAGATATTAATTTAAAAATAAAATTATATGTAATACACAGAATAAAAATATGAAAGCATAATATCAGATACACATTTCTTTTAATTTTATGTCAATATTTTTCAGTAATTTAAATAAAACTGTGAATAATTAAATTTATTGTTTTATATATATATATATATATATACATATAAGTTTTAATTTATAAAAAAATAGACTAATATATATATATATATATAAATATATAATCTCATATATATATATATATTGTATATACATATAATTTTATTTTTTAATCACTCTTAAATAAATTTTAATAGAAACTTAAAAAGCACTTTATGTAATATTATATTCCATCGCTATTATTTTATATTTAAAAATTAAAAGTGAAAAATATGATTGTAAAAATCTTACAAATAATTTTATTTTTTTAATGCTTCTAAGTAAATTTTAACAGAAATTTTATTTGAAAAGCAATATTATATTATGCAATATTATATTTTTCATAAGCCGTTATTGTATTTTTAAAAATTAACAATGAATTAAAATGAAAATAATTAAAAATTAAAAATTAAAAATTTAATCATCTTGACAGCAGTAATGATAAATTTCAGTTATCGGTTATTTCAGACATTTTGTGGATCACGTAATTGAACTTGATTAAAAAATTTTTACTATCCTGAAATTTTCCTGGCTTTAATCGATCTTTCGTAACAATCGCTGTAGATTGCTGAAGTAGCTAATAAAATCTACACATCAAGTTCGTCTGTCTTTCACGTTATCATTTTACTCGTAGAAATTCCACCGTTTCTCGACGATTGTTCTCGGGAATGAAAACTCGCGTAGTTTCGTCGGCCGGCACAAAGCTATGCCAGAATTTACGAAAGCAATTTATTGATTACAACGTTAGAAGTGCTTTATGGACGAAACTGAAATTATTTTCTTTTTCCCGCTGCACATTCTTTAATCCCGCCGGCTCACATCGCAAAGCTCAAAATCAATAATTGCACTTCTGCGAACGTTTAACAATTGCAATTTTGACGGATACAGTAGTTGCTGCAAAGAGAAGATTGTTTCGATTCATTTGATAAATGCGTGTATACGCGTTTAACTGTTGCCGTTAAGAGTACAACGAGTAATATGACAGAAAGAAAGAATGCAAAATACAACCACGTTGCTCAAATATTGCCATTTCTGTCTTTCGTGTAAATGACTTGCTTACATGAAAAAAAGTATGCATAAAAAAGTACGCTTTGTAAAGTTGTATGGTACAAGTTAAACATATGTTGAGATTATTTCTTCATTTTGGTGACAACAAAACGTGTCGCGATTTTTATTTATTATCGCAAAAAAAACTACGTTATTTGCAACCAGAGATAGTGACGGAAGACAAACTCTTTATTTTTGTTTTCGTTCGCCGACCTAATTCCCGGGTTTTCTCAAAAGCTCGCTCTCCAGTCTATCGCCGCGATTGCGGCGGAGAACGTGCTGGCCGTACCTCCGGTGTATCGTATAATAGTAAGGCGCGGAAAGAGATAAGTTGGATGAAAGCCGCCATCGGCTAATTAGCTATCCGTTATTGCTTAATATTCGCCGTGGAAAACGGAGAGATGGAGAAGAAGATTTAATAACCTCACGGAGCGGCCGAAGAGCGTTCAAAGTATTAGGATGTCTGCGCGTATCCGACAGGCGCGTCTATAGCGCACAGCGCGAGCACAATGAAAGATATTACATTTTGACGATAAAGACCGAGCGCTGCATTCCGCAACGTAACATAAGTCCCGAGCTTTTAATATAAAATTAATCCCGTTACGCGTTTGTCTCGCGTACAAAGACATGCAGCGCTTAAAATTTCATATAACATTTAAATGTAATCTTACTCTGTAAGTCTCCACGTGTGCGCGGAATTTGCATTTAAGCTTTTCATAGGACCTTTAAAACTCTCTACAAATAGCAGCAGTCAGAGAAAATCCCTCGCTTACTCTTTGCGTCAAAGTTTGGTTTTAGATTGTGATCAAAGAAAATACGTTTCTGAATAAATGCCGTTTACAATGATTTTACAAATATTTAAACAAATAATAATAAATTGTACAAGAATTCCACTTCGTGGTTTTTGACAAAAGAATTCTAGACCACGCTGTGCGCGAATAAACCCACTCGTTTTTTTCATTTAAAGAGATGTTTTGCAATTACTTTACATTAGAGTTTACTTCTGCTAGGTAAAAAGTTTAAATTCGAAATATTAAAGTATACGATTTTTCCGTGACACGAATTTTTCAGAATCTGGAAACATTAACATTAGCATTCAGCAGTCAGAGAAGATCCCTTGTTTACTCTTTGCGTCAAAGATTTGGTTTTAGATTATGATCAAGGAAAATGTGTTCCTCGATAAATGCCACGTTTTTATGGTTTTACAATTGGTTTACTTATGCAATACAAGAATTCTACTTTATGGTTTTTAACAAGAAAATTCTAGACCACTCTGTACACGAGTAAATTCACTCGTTTTTTTCATTTCAAGAGGTTTCAAGAGATTTTGCAATTATAATTTACATTAAGATCTATTTCTACCGGGTAAAAAGTTTAACCTCAAAATATTAAAGCAGACGTACGATTTTTTCGCCACGCGGATTCTTCACGTTTGTGACAGAATCTGGAAATA
This sequence comes from Cephalotes varians, assembly GCA_037157785.1. Taxonomy (NCBI): domain Eukaryota; kingdom Metazoa; phylum Arthropoda; class Insecta; order Hymenoptera; family Formicidae; genus Cephalotes; species Cephalotes varians. The sequence goes on from JANQDE010000053.1 coordinate 846,609, forward strand.
TTAACGCATCCAGCAGTCGAAGAAGATCCCTTACTTATTTTTTGCACCAAAGAGATTTTAGATTATGATTATGGAAAATGCATTTCTTGATAAACGCTACATTTTTATGGCTTTACAATTACTTGTGCACAATTATACAAGAATTCCACTTTGTGGTTTCTAACGAGGAAATTCTAGACTACTTTTTACACACATTTTTTTTTAATTTTAAGAGATGTTTTGCAATTACTTTATATTAAGGTCCACTCTGCCGGGTAAAAACTTTAAACTCAAAATATTAAAGCATGCATACGATTTTTCCGCGACACGGATTCTTAACGTTTGTGATGGAATCTGGAACATTAACGCATCCTGCGAGTCGCAAGATCTGGAGGAAGTTTGGCGCGAAGGGCTCGTTGTTAATTTGTCAAACTGAAACTCTCTCGGTCTAACTTGCACGAGTAAAGCCAGACCGGATGAAGAGGCCAACTACCGTTCATCTTACAGAAACTCTGCGGAGAGCTTTATACGCGGTAACGTTACTGATGAAACGTGAGATTAGCTTTAATATCTTACAAAGTTATTTTATTGCTCAGATGATTGTCGAAGTAATGTAATAATATAAAGCAATGCATATATAACATTCCAAATGCGGAGTGTATACGGAAAGCGGGGAAACTTTTCATTCAAGCCGTAACTTGAAAGTCAAGGTAACGCTTATGCGATAACTTTAAACTTGTGCGAAACATCCAGCATAATATGCACAAAACAACGATAAAATTATTCTCGTTATTCCAAATACATCTTTTGAGACAGTTTAATCTAATGATTATAGAATTAAATTTACCGTAATCGTATTATCTTTGTATTGAAAAAGTCTTTAGCGTGTCTTATTAAATTTTGTTTTATATATACAATTAAATTTTATTTTATATGCACAAATGTTTTTATTGATTTATTATATATAGAAATTATACGAAGAAGAATCGAAGACTGCAAAATTTTGCAAATGTGATCAATACCAAGTATTCTATTCTCTTTCTCGCCAGAAAATGTTAATGACACAGAATAAAGTGGGGCATATAATGGAAGATGACTGTCTCCTTTTCCATTATACTTCGATGTTAAAATTTATTACGATGCGCTCTTCGATAACAATGTTTCCATACTCAAAGTATCGTCGAGTCGAAGATATCGTGCAATAAAGGTAATATATCAAGCCGTTACATTCTCATCGATATAAAGCTTTGGAGACGTAGAAATGCTACATTTCTATATTGGCTGTCGTGAAGAGTAAAGAAGCCGATCGAACGCGGTGCCCCAAGCGTAGCAAAAAAATACATACTCCCACGGGGAAAAATAAAACGTCTTGCTTAGATACTCATTTTGTTTAAAACGACATTTTTCCTCGTTCGACGATATTCCCAACGATACAATGCCATATATGCGGCGAGATGCTTTCGCATTTACGGAGATGCAAATCTGCGATTGCGTCGTACTGGGTCAACTGAACGATTGACTTTTTCTCGAGATTTTTGCGGCCGTTTAGCTCGTCTATGTTTTACGTGTGTCCCATTTGCATCTTTCGCGGATCGATTATTCGTCAAAGATAATGCAGGCTTTCTCGTTTATGGTCGCGGCCTCGCTCGCAGCTCATCGACGTAACTTCGCTTTAGAACGCGATGTCCGGAGGTCAGTGCTGACCTTCCATCTTCATAAACCAAAGATACGTCGGCCTTCAAATTGGAATCGTCACTGCGAGAATGCATTTGAATACTCGCGCACGGTATGTCTAAAATTATGTTCCCGGGAAATCACCTGGTCTACTGAATATCGATCGTTGAATGTCGCGCAATATGAATGTGGCATTGAGGGATTTCCGACACATGCTTGCAAATTAAACAATTTTATGCGAGGAGGATCGATTCCGAACTGATTAAACCGCCATACGTTAAAATAATCCTTTCTTTGATATATATATATATTGCTAAATTATGTATTAAATTAAATTTACTGCATTTGAAAAAAATTAAATATATCGCTAAATTTTTTTATGAATGATAATATCTCGAGGCGCTATTGAACATTTAAATTACAAATAAGATATTTAATATCCTTATTTTATGCGAGCTAGTTTTCTTGATATAATTTTAATCTCTCTAAAAATTTTCTTAAAAGATGAGATTGAAGATACGTATTCTCTTTGCATCACCATTTTTTTATAAAAATATAAATATATCGCTGAGTCTTTTTTTATGAATAGTAATATCTCGAGACTTTAGTGTACATTTAAATTACAAATCTAAATAAGAAATCTAAATATTTCTCTAAATCTCTGTAAAAATTTTCTTAAGAAGGAAATCTTATCATCTACTTGTTGATATGAATTTTCTTCAAGCACCGAATGAAGACTATGCAATAAATTTTGCATTTCCTAATTACAGTCTTGAGCACATACAAAGTCTCTTATTATTCATCTTATTTCGCAAACGCGCGAGACGCGAAGGATGCAACGTAATGAAATGGCAAATGTCGTAAACAGAAATCTATTCATATTGACGTCGTGCAGACTCGGGACGAGTTTATTACGTAGGTACTCGGGAGGTTTGACTTGTCGGGCCATTTTCGCCAGTTGCGAGTTATTGCACGTGTCGGCGCGAGCTTGAATCGCAAACAATAACATGATATAATTTTATAGCGCTTGTGTGGAATCGCGGAAACGGTTCCTTTAACAAAAAAAAAAGTTTCCTGTGCTTTATCGTTTTCCAACGCGATTTTCTGCGATGCGCGCGTTAATCGTCCGTGACTTCCGTCACACGTAAAGAAGAAAAATATTTATTCTATAAATAAAACGAAAAGTAGAAAAAAATGAACACATTTTCAACTATGAATGAATTTGAAAAATTCTGGCAATCTATAAAAATTTTTGTACCGACGAGATAATATAATATAATTGTTATCAAATCAGTGTTAATCAATGATATAAAATCAATGATTTCAAAGAAATGTTCTTTATACAAACTTTAAAATAAGATAAAACGTTAATTCATAATTAATTTACGAATTAAATTTTATGACAAATTATAGTAATATGCGTTTTCGAAGATTATGATTTTTTTTTAATTTGAAGAAAATTGTTGAATAATTAATGAAAAAGTTGACTTTTTAGCTAATTTTTATAAATTATGTTTAACACGGAAATTTAGTATCTTTTATAACATATTTTTCAAATAAATAAATTATATTTTGTTTTGCTTGCTTTGCATACAATGCAAAAATAATTTATTATATTAATACAGAAAAATGATGAAAAAACACGTTGAAAAAACAATGGATGTAAAAATAAAAAGCGAGTCTAAACAATCTCTCTTCTCAAATAGTGAAATACACTCGTATATAAAAAGGAAACAAAACAATAAAAAATTGAAAAGGCCACAAAACAAGCAAGTTATTAATAAGAATTTATTTAAACATAAATTATTAAAAAATAATAAAAATGGACGGCTTATATAACCATCCAAACGAAACAAAATTAAAAAAAAACGCATAAGTATAAACAAATTTAAGAGTTATATTGACTAAACCCGGCAGTACAGTTTTACAAGATTTTTTTAAATTTTAAAGTTATTTACAAAGAATTTCTTTAACAGTGTAAAGTACAACATGATATAGAGTGAAAGTCCGAATGAACAAAAATTGATAGATGTTACCTGAATGTTAAAAGTAAAATGGAAAGAAATGTAAAAATGAAATTCGAGAAGTAAGTGGTTGGTACGTTAACGTCCATTTCATCTAATATTCTAAACGTGAATCTCTCTTCTTTAAATAATTGTAATTTCAGTTATTTTTTCGCTTCATCTTGTTTATATTTATATTTTGATATATCCTCTTTATATATGGCTATTCTAGTTACACCTCCGCATTTCTCAAAGCAGTTTCCGTAAACATATCACACGAGCATCTTGCGATTCTTTATGTAGAACGTAAACCGAGAGAAGAAATGTACACGGAAAACATTCTAAACATGCTAAAAATGGGCAAGTTTTAAGAGAAATGTAAAATGAGAATTCGCAAAGCGTCGCAAGGCTATAAATTATATTTTCCGATATCAATTTCAAAGCGATATTTTGTGTATCAGATAAAGCCTACGACACTACGGCTGGAATGCAACTTCTGATTTATATCGCACAAAGCGCAGAATTGAAATCTATGTCTAATATAAATCAGTCTCAAAAAAGGATTGATCTGACAAATCAAGGGAGCTTTTCCATCAATGTCAACGCGCAATATAAAGACTCATTTTATCAATATGTATGAATCCAGCGCAGGCAACAGATATAGCATAGATTATCGCTAAAAAATAACTCTTGCGACTCTATCAGCTGGCTGGAACGTTATTTCCAATCGTATTATTTAATTTAACGATTATGACAATGGAATAATGATAAAGCCTGAATCCGTTGAATCCGCGAAACGATAGCAAATGATAAACACGACTCAATTCATTTTGCGAACCATTGAGAAAGCATAACGAATCTCTGTATCACATCGATTTATACGCGTACGAAGCAAACATATTTTAGAAAATCATGAAAAATACGAAAAATCAAATAATTGCACAAGTATTATTTGTGGAATTATAATAATTTTATAATCATTATTTAATTGCATTATACATGTGTTCTCTAAAATTGAAACAAACTAGAAAAATTTTGATTAAGTATTATTTCTTTTACAATTTTTTAATTTTTGATATTATAAATCCACTTAGAATTAATTAGAGAGATAGAAAATGAAATATCTTGTTTGTATTTGCTATTTTTAATGATTTTCTATCGCTTTCAACTCGGAAACTAATAGTCCAAACAAATCGATTTAAGAGGAAATGAAGTAAATACTGATCTAAGTATTGCTAAAGGTATTAAAGGATTTTTCTGCGTTTTGCTATCATTTTCTATCTCGTTCTTTTATTTTTTTCGTTTTCTAAAGCCGCGGATAAACATCAATCGCAATGAGTGAGCTCATCGGCCAGGATACGATGTCTGAATGCAGCGTCCATTGTGCGGCGTGAATGGAGTTATTGAAAATTATAGATTAAGGATTGAAATCCCATTCTATCGCGATTAACGAGGGTCTCAATAATATCGTTTTCACCACGAATCGTATCGATTTGTTGTCCGATTGCGACCAGCTACGACAAATTTCAAAATTATACTCTTCGTTTTCGCGTCGCATAGCATGTTATTCGGACGTAGATAAGCGTAACGTAACTATTACATCAACATGTGTCCCTAGATGTATAGAGAAGGATACGAGAGATCGAATCCATGGCATCGTCGCGTTAAATTCACACGGAGATGCAAACACGTAGCGCGGTAATGTGAACACGCTTCCACGTTAAACCCGATGAAGTTTCGTATTAGCATTACAACGTCATTGGAGATTACAGGCTGCTGCTTTTTTTTTTCTCTTTCCACAGCTGTTTCGCGTAAGCAAAGTTCGGAGAACCTTGTGCAACTTAATATTGTCGTGCCATTAAACGTGAGCAACAACTATGTTAGATCAAAAGACCTGGCGTTTTTAACGACATAGCTCCGTAACTATGTAATAACTATTCTACCGCCGTATTTATGAAACATAATAAAATTGAAACTTTTTAGAGAAACTTCTTCGTCTGGCATGCAGAATTGAATTTTTTAATTAAACTCACTTCGACATACTCCTTGGTAACTGACAAACTCTTGTGCTAATTAAAAATACCAATTTTACCGAGGTTAAAGTACAATAACTATTTGACATATTATTGAAGTTAGTATTTAACTTATATGTATTTTAATCAATTTGTAATTTTAATATCAAATTTGTAATTTTGTAATTTTAATGTCAATGAAATATGGTAGAAAGAACACAATTTTGCTGAAGTAACTATTTTCTATGGGAAAATAATTTTGTTATTAACGCAAGTTGGTAGTTAGAATGTAAAAACTTTTTGCAGCTCGTTGCTCATTATGCTTGAGCGTTCTACATAATTATTTTGATAATCTAAAATTATTTTCAGGTCTGTATCTAGCTAAAAATTTTTAGATACAAACCGTTCTTTCCGTGAAGAACTATCTTATTACTGTCTTTATTTACAAAATATTTTCATACAACTTTGCTTCTCTTTAATATTTATTTTTAAATATAGTAAATACAATTAAATAAATTGATTTATATATATAAGTTCAAATAATAATTTCAAATAATAGAAAAATTATGCGTAACTATCAAATTGTATATATTATTAAGGAAAATATTACATCGCAAAAGTTTAAAGGAAAAATTTATGCATTATAGAAAATGATATATTTTCTAAGTGATTCTTATAAAAAGTGCTCACTTAATACGTATAATCTATATTCTTAAGTAATGTACATTAAATCGAAAATTCCTCAGATGCACTTAATCCTACAGACGATGGACAAACTCTCCGAGAAATTATAACTTTTTGCCTCGTTTTCTCTTGTCCTAACTCTTCCTCCGGGAGCTTCATCAATGAGGAAAGAGATGATTCGCGGGCAACTGATGGTTGTGTCCATAATGGCGCGAAGAAAAATACTCCGAATAGGAAGAGTTCTCGTCGCGACCTACTTTCTCACATTTTTCTCGTTTCCCCCTGTACGAATACATTCGATTTGAATAAAACGCTTTAATTTTGCAAAACCACGCTTCCTCTTCGCTGCGAAGATTCTTAACTGCTGCTGCAAACAACGTGCATTCAAATCCACGGCGACGCTGTAACTTTCGTTGCCACCGCATGTTGCAACTGTAAAGAAAATGAAAGGGAGGAGAAAAAAGAAACGAACGCGCCATTGCATCCTCAGTTATGCAACTACCCTGCATCGCCATCATCGCGAATGCAAAATTGACGAATAATTGTTTTGTAAACTCGTGAAAATCACTTTTGCGCGCTCGCTCGCTCGCTTGCCGCGAAATTTAGCGTGAGCGAAACTCGCGTAATTCGATACAATCCGGCGAAGGAAATTATAAGCGCACATTTCGCCGCTATTCATTTATAATGCTCTGAAATTTATTAGGCCACAATTACTGCAAATTGATTTATTAACCCAATTGTTGATTCAACTATTCACGTTCGCGATACATGCAAGAAAGTAATTTGACGTATAAAATATGTAAGGTATCAATGTAAAAAGATTATTCTTTATTCATTATATAAAAAGTCAACGATACAATAATTAAACAATAATTAAAGTATTACGAAAAATATATACAAAGATCTTTATAAATTGCGGTACAATTCTTTCTCGGTAATTGGAGTGAGTTTTTGTTAACGACATGTCCTACGGCACGTTAAATAAAAACTACAATATTTTCTGTCCACAGTAACAACATTATCGTTGAAAGAAAAAAACAAAACAGATCTCGTGTGTGGATCCTGCGTAATCGCATTACAACTAAACACCGATCGCGCGCGCGGCGCGAGTAGAAATAACGCCACGTTAGTTTAATCCTGTAACAAGTGTGGGAGGAAATTATGCCACGGGCAGTTAGTTATTTCGCCAACACTAATGACTAGTAATAACCGCGAAAAAAGTTCTTTTACGGGCAGCGTAATCCCGGGAAGAGTGGACCGTGGGCGAGCGGGAAAAAGTGCAATCTCGAGAGGCGTTAATCTTACTCCGGACGCCATGCACCGGTATAGTCCGACTGGAAAAAAAGGACAATAACGAACGCGTCGCGGATTCTTTTTAAGGTGGGGTGGATAATTAATGTAGGCAGGGATGAATTACAAACATAAAGAACAAGCGTGAAAGCTCGTGTATCCGCAAAGGTGGATGCAACCATGGATGAGAGTATCATTGATAAACTATCGAGAGAGAAAGAGAGAAAGAGAGAGTTCGGACGTCATAGGATAAACGTAGGAACTGCCGTCACTCTAGTAACGCCAACGTTTCAAAGAGCTGTCGTAAACTTTGAAACGGGAACATAGAACGTTACAGGAAATGTCAGAGATGCGTTGTATGAATGCGCAAGATATATCATTCGTGTGTCGGCAATTCGCAAATCTCCAGTGGTTTGCAAAAATGCTTTAGGGCTTTTGTTTTCTAGCGATTTGTGCACTAGCGAGTCTGCGATTTAGCTCAAATTATAAATGTTTCTCAATCGTAACGTGTGTATTTTTTCGTTTAAAGTGAAAGAGTTGCAGAGACCTCGGTAATATATCTATCCCGGTATTCTATTTTTATTTTTAAAATTAATTAATTAAGAAATCTGAATTGAAAAAAAAAAGGAGGAAAATAATAAGTTTATTCTTCTGAATTTATTCAGCAGATTCGCCGTCACTTTCTTTCCTGTGTTATTCAGGACCAAAATCCTTCATTAGTGAATTAATTAGAAAACAACATCTAATTATGATTGTGAATATTAAATAACTATAATTAATTTAGAACATGATACATAATACTCTAAATTTACCTCACACATATCGCATATTGCAATAGATCTAGGACACCTTGTATGTATAGATGATTCATTTAATTTATTCGCAACGATTTAATTATTTGCTAGATACATCACAGTAATCTCGTTTTGATATGCGCTTCACATCATCCTTGATACATCGTTATAAATTAATAATACAAAATAATAGATAAAATTTATTTTTGCAATCGATAGTTTGATTGACAATTCACTCTATATTAATTTAATATATTATATATTACAGAATTCAAATAAGCATAAAAATACAAAAATATATATCTTCTAAAGAAAAAACGAATTTATGAAATATTGAACATCAAATTGGTTTGATAAAATTATGAGAATACTTTTATGTTTTTCGAAAATATAATAATTTTGCGTGATTTAAAATATCTTGAAAAAAAAGACTTATTTAAATAGCTTGAACTTATTTAAATAACTTATATATATGCTATTTAAATAATGCTAATTTTTCTGTTACTTATGCATTTTCTTTAAATAAAATTTGTTTTTTTTTTTTAAATAATCAAATTATTAGGTAATCATTTCTTATTTTTGATTATTTAATTTGATGTTGTCTTAATTTATTGAGTGAAAAGATAAAGAAACGAGGAATTGAGTTTTAAAAATGTCCCTCTAAATCGAAAGTTAAGTAACTACTTGTTTATCTTCAATAAAAAATATTTAACAAGTTTAAATAAAGAAACACACATAAAGCGAAGTATATGGGATAAAAAAATTGTCAATTATTCTTTAATCATATTCTCAGCAATAGTAAGCAATAGTATCATAATTCGTTTTAATAAAATCCTTAACATTTATGTTATCGATTTCCGAATAGCGCATCTCTTTTTGTAATTAATAAAAAAATTCTTAAATCCAATCAATTTTTGAATAGCTCGGATATAATCTCGATTATGCACTATAAAAAAATTTTATTCTCTGTTCATTGTGCGCGCACGTCGCGAATATAATATAATATGTAGCGCTACTCTTCAAATATGTGCCATGTCGATTAATTAGGATATAGTTCAATATTACCCTGACCAACGCGCGAATATTGTTCGACATTCTTGTTCTCCATTACGAAATTCTTGCCATACCATTGATTTACGTTTAGAGACGGTCAATTCCAGATAGAGGAAAATGTGACAAGTGATCTCGCGCGTCGAGCTCTCGTATGTTACATTTTGGGAACGTTTATCAGAGAATCGGAATGTCAGGCGAGACATGAGTCGAGTGCATTTAGATACGTTTCCATACTACAATATATCGCAATTTTAGTCGTACACTTCAACTCTTCCATGCAGATCGATAATCGAAGATGAACATAGTTTAAAGAGCAGATAAAATGAATTCATCAAGACTGCAATTACAAGTTAATAGTTCAATTACCAATGCTACTTCTAAAAAAGAAACGTTTTTATTTTTAACTCGTAATTTTTAACAATTTTTCTGTAAAACAGTCATTGAACAGAGTGCGAGTTGGTAATAAAATCTTAGTTTTAATGTTAACATTCTAGATTTACCGCTCTTTTTTCTCATTTTATAGCCCTCGAGTAAAATATCATAAAAGTGAGCTGAGTTTTACTTTTATAAACGGTTTTATTTCTCAAAATTAAATGCGTCTCCGTATTTTTAATGCGTTAGTCGATGCAGCTTTATTTTTATTTTGTACAAAAAGCTCCTTACTTAAAAATACACAGCAACATATATAATTCAAATGTAAAAGTTTATATTTATGGCAATGACGAAAGCAATCGTTATATAAAGACATTATATAAAGAAGGAAGATTGAACGTGTAAATAAACATGATATGTCGTTATATATCGCAAATATCATTTTTTGCATATATGAAAAATTATATTAATAAATAAATAATCAAACAATAATAATTTTTTAGTCACGTGTTTACATAGTATGATAGTGAGGTATTCGTCATAAATACTCGTCGTCAAATTGCTATGTATTTCGTTATTACTACTTTTCGTGATCCTATTAGCAAACTATGCGAATTCAAATTACTTTCGTACGACATTATATTAAATCGGTCATTTAATCTGTAACTTTTACTTCTATTTAATTGTCATTAATATCATGTGAAATTCCCTGCTGCATTGCGTCACATTTGCCGACGATTTTATTTTTCAGGATGCATTCCATTCGACCTCGTGAACTTGACTAATGTTACCTGCATTGCACTGCAGTGGTACACATTCGCATTTCTTTTTCTTCCTATACTCAATAAAACTATCAGGTATCAGGCATTCGCGATATTCGTACATGGTTTCTTCAAAACGACGTTATAATTTATAAAAATCCGCTTTGATATATATTTATATATCTTGATGTAATTCTATAAGCGAAAATGATAGAACTCCATCAAGCAATTTTAGAACATGTGCAAATTATCAATATTCTTTAAAAAAGCTTCTTTTATTCGATAATAGAAATACGATCTTTTAATGTAAAATTAGTTGTCTTTAAATAATTTCAATTAACTTTTAACGTTTAAATGATCATTTAAATATCTGTCTTAACATGAACATTTATTAGGTATTTAGACGCATAATATGTTTAAGCATAGCAATTTGTTAGACGATTTAAAGTCGATTGTTTAACATTCATATTCCAATTGAGAATCTCAAGAAAGTTTAATCGGAGTTCCAGAAATTCGCTGTATGAAAGTGACGAATACCCATCGTTTACTATCTGAGTGCAAATGCGAAATATATGTACGCTCGCATTCCATCCGACCGAAGCAAGGGCTTTTAGTTTGCATGCTATGGCACGAGTCTTCGATGGCGCATTGAGCGGAAAGTAAGGAGGGTGAGTGTGCAGTATGCATTTTATAAGGATCGCACAGTGGTGACATAAATAAATAAGGGATCTAACCGTGACACCTCGTCATAGGCCAATCCTTCACCTAGAAAATTCTGCTATAAGTTTTAACAATACGTCTTTCTCTTTCTCTCTCTCTCTCTCTTAATTTATTTGGATTATAAAATATTACAATTGACATTTAAATTCTTATTCAAAAACAATAACATTCTGCAACTACAGATTCTTTTAAAGAAATAAAGTGTATATAGAATAATAACCGATAATTCGAATGATTTTTTTTCTTAATATCCGCTGCGAAACATTAAAGAAAGTTACAAAAGTAAGAACGATTAATATACTCGAGGTGTGTGTGTGTGTGTGTGTGTGTGTGTGTGTGTGTGTGTGTGTTTCTCTAACAAATTACAAGTGTGAGTCTTGAAGGGTCATTACGCATCCCCTTCAGTCTTCGCTCTAAGCATCAGAACAATAAGGATCTGAGGGCTGCAAGATAACCGAAATTAGATGCCCTAACCGGATGAATACGTTCATTTAACTCATATCAAAATTACACTTGTTATCACTAAGGACAATTACGCTTGTTAACAGGAAATTAAGGGATTCATATGGCTGGCTTTAGTGCACTTCAATGTCTAATACAGTCTCGTATTCGATGAAGCAACAGAGCAAGAGAGTGTCAAGAGATTGCAAATTAAGTTATTTTTCGTTGCATGTGAGCCACTTTTGTTAAAAATTATAAATTATTTTCTGTGTAATTTTAATGTACATTTAAATTAAAGTGCAAGGAAATCCAATGATGCCAAGATTACAAATTTGTCACATGTATATCGATCACGTATAAATAACTCTTTTGTCGTGCAATTTACATTTTATCGTGTAATTTATCTTGTAATTTATGTATCGTGTGTATGTATGTGTATATATATATATATATATATATATATATATATATATATATAACTTATATTTTATCAACGTATATTTCTTATTAATCTACACTTCTTATTCATGCTAGTAATTATTATACTAGCGTAATATCACAAAACTAATTACGCTATATATTAGAGTAATTTAATATCTAATATTATTTCCTCGTGTCGCCTACAGAGTCAAGATAGAAGTAACATTGATTTTCCTCAATCCAGCCGCCGCTTTCAATTGCAGTAAACACGCGCGTAGATCAGGGACTGCAATTCGTGCAGCTGGCATTCGCGTAACCGCCGTGCAAAACCGCCCATTACCCCCGGTGTGCAAGATTTGAATGCATATCCCGGCGGCACGCATGTAACTCCGTCTCACTTAGCCAATCAGAAAATTCTACGTAGCCAATTACCCGGCACACCGAAATTCTGGTTAGTCTCAAATTCGCTCCCGGCCTCAGGAATTGCGTCCATAACCGGAATTCATCGATATCTCGCATATAACGCGGCTCATAGTACACGCCCGCGTACACCCGCAGAGCAATGTCGTGGCTGCAAGTGCTGCAACGCGACGCGACAGCAGCATCGCTAGCGATCATGGGGAGAGATCAATTTTAGCCGGGCGATATTTGTTTATATCGCGCACCCTACGAGCCCGTTTAAAGCGACAGCTAGGGGTAGCGCGTGACGTCCACGAGTTTCATGCTCGAACGGGTTATCACACGGCGGTCGCGTTACGCTCCATCGCGCGATGCAATACACGCGACAACGCCTTCCCGCATGCACGTGTCCGCGCGCGAGCGGACGAGCGCGTGCACCGACCGACGACGCTTTGCGCGTCTTTTTTTCCTTTCCCTCGATGTGCTCCAGAAGTGCTTCAACTCGAGAAGAATGCGAGAACTTTTATTCGGAACGCGATGCTGTCACCGAAATGAATTCTGAGAAAGGAACGGAGCTAAGCGTAAAAAGCGTAAAATATTTCTCGGTATGTTTAAGTTTGTGATAGTTGTGACAATGGTTAAAGTATACAACAGTGAATTCTTGCATTATAAAAATTATTATCTATCTCTTTTTTTCTCTACTTATAAATATCAACACTGAGAGAAAATGAAATAGTTGCAACTATATTTTTGACAACTCTGTAATTTAAGTAGCTGGCACTAATTTTATAAGGTAACAAGAACTAAAGTAGTAAACTATTAAATACTATAAAAATATAGTAACGGTAACAATATATGTCAATTATTAATTGATAGTGAAATAGCGACTCAACTATCATTACACAGTTGTATAGACTTTATACAAATAAGATATAATTACTACATTTTTTAGTTTAGACAAATATTTTTTTAAAGTGAAGCATAACTAATTAATTATTGTTGAGATGACTTGAAAAAAAAAACATTATTATTATTATTATGCGACTATTTTTCTGTAGTTTGTTGAACAATTTATTATAAATGGTTTATATTATTACATTTTCTTAGTTCGTATTACTTATTCATTGTTGTTATTACAACTTTATAATACATAGTTGAGGCGCTATTTGTCCTCAAATTTCTAGTTGCTGGTACGACTTTTTTCTCTGAGTGAAGAGAGACATGAAAAATTAAATAAAAATTGATGGAATAAATTATAGAAAATTTAACATCAAAAAATTTGTAGTCATCTTATCGTTTGATTTTTGCACGGAAAGAATGATTTTGCTGAAATATCTAAAAATTTAGCTAGATAGATCTGAAAACAATTTTGTTGGACTATCAAAATAATTATGTAGGATGGTGAGCAATGCTGTAAAAAATGTTGATATTCTAGCAACTAGTTTGAACAATAAAATTGTGTCTAGCTAAATTCTGAGATACACTTCAGCAAAATTATTCTTTCCGCGTGTGTATTATGGTATCCTCTTTCGTTTTTAATATTTCTCCTCGGCAAAGTTATATGGGGGCTAAAGAGTACATGTCGAGAAAACTATTACCGCCTTGACAGGCGCGAGAGACCGGGACAGCGAGGTGGTTGGGAATCGTGAAGGTCGTAGGACGAGAGAGGTTGAAAATTGTGACGGGTACGTGCGACACAGAAGGACGTATCTCCGTCATTATAGAGCACAAGATGGGGATAGCTGCGGGCGAAAACGAACGAAATGGGGCGAAAGAGGCGACTGGCTCGATGGCATTGCACAGCTTGTGCGCGCGACGTCGAGGGCTTCGTCATCATAGTCGTCGTCGTCGTCGGGTCGCCACCCAACTCGGTGATTTATGACGAAACGCTACGAGCCCCTTTCCTCCAAGAGCGGCTTTCTCTCGCGCCAGTTCACGGCGAGGCTCTCGGAAAGTCGTTGACGAATTTTACGCCGGCTTGTTACTTACGTCCGAGCACCCCGTTCAACGAGCCTGCGATTTATCTCGTCGCCGTGCGTGAAAGGCGAGTGGTGGACGACGTTATTTGCGCGACGCTCGAAAGATCGACTTGTACCACTGCGAGACATGTGAATTTCGAAACTATAAGTTCTGACGAGTTTCCCTCGAACTCCGCGTTTAATCTTAACCCAGCTAGTTCTTTTACAGAAATAGGGAAAGAATAAATTAACCTGAAGTCAATTAACTAATAAAATTATGTACAATGATCCCCAAAAAAATGACCTAAATAAAAATTTAATCACGAAAATGATTTCCAACATCAATCAAATAATCATCATTCTAACGTTACATGTAATTATCTCATTTAAATAAACTACTAAATAACTGCTGAATAACTTTTTGATAAACATTTAACTTAGACTACTAAACGAATAGAATGCAGATAGAATTTGAAAGATGTAATAATTTATGTGTATTTTGGAATCTTTCCTCTTTTTACCGATAGTGCATTATGCGCGAGTGAAGATCTTGAACTTGATTAAAAGTTTACTCGATTATCTCTTTTTCTTTTTTACTCTCATTTCGAAAGTTTACTTTGTGAGCTCATTTCATCGGTGAGATTAATGGGACTTTGATGACAAGTAAGGGTAACTAATCGAAGCTGTCACGCGAGCCATTTTGATATTAATATATACGACCTTAAACACCATTTGAATGCTACTAATTAAGGTCGCTTTGATGCTTATGTAATTAATGCTACATTTAAGATGTTATCTGCGATTTCGATCGAATCACTGCTTTATATTTTTATTGCATTCGCATGACACAAAAAATTTCTTTTTTCTTGAATGCGAGAAATGAATAGATAATCTTTTCAAATTAAAATATTTATAAAAAATATTTAGAAAATATATAATACAAATAAATTGAGTAATTTTATTCTCTAATGACATTTGGTCGGAAATACAAATACAATCTTTGTCCACAATTCTTTAAAATTTTTCGAAAATTTGGATTCGAGTTCAACAAATCATCGAATGAGATGCAAATTCTGGTAACCATTCGCGAATATTTTTCGAAATAGTTCAAAACAGCATCCGCACGAATATTCCATTACGCTCGTATAACTGCACGTCTCTAAAATACTGGCTTTCAGGAAAATCAACAGAAGAATCGCCCTTAGGAATCTAATTCACTCCGAAAGCTTTAACTGGATGCTCGCACTATGAGAAATGCCCGTGCAGGAAAATCGCACAGCCGCGCTCTTAATCTTGTGAATGGTCTTTCTCGTCTTGTGTGCGTTCCTCATAGGCGAGCTACCATGAGTCGTCGAAACGTACGCTCCGTCGAATTTCACAGCACTCATTCTACGCCGTTACTTAAATGCACGTACTTCAACGAGTTGGTGATTTATTTCCGTACCGCGCGAAAGGAAATCAGGAACATTATGTGTCCGCGAATTTGATAAAATTTCCGATAAAATTACTCTACAAATGTATATTATTTGATTATTGTTTGAAAAAACTTGTCGTTTTTCTATATCTTTTGCACCTGATTATGAGAAACGGAGATTATTCGCAGTCATTATATATATATATATAAAATAAAAATTATTTATCAAAATTATTTGAACGTCTGCTTGCTTTTCAAAGACAAAATCTTGCTTTTTATGTACACACAAGTGTATCTTATAAAAGAGTATCTTATTTGATATAATATACATTTATGAACTTATACAGAATTCATTCTATAGTTTTAGTTTGATAGAAAGTTGCTTGAAATACATTTAGTTTATAACGGATATTTCTCTGTTTATATTTTAGAAGTATGATATCTTTTATCTTATTTTTAAAGTAGCCCGGATATAAGTAGAATGTTAGGAAAGAGTATTAAATATTATATCAGATAATTCACGCTTAAGAGCTTGCAGTACATTTCAAAACATAAGATTTTCAAAATTATATTTGTTTCAACGAATGCTTTTAAGCGATATAAATTATTTAAGATATAATCAGACGAGCGTATAAGGAATTTGTAGGGCAGGACATATAAAATATAAATAAATATATAAAAATATAAATACATAAGGAACTTACAAATTTTTATATTTTAATGTTAGAATTTAATATAAATATATTTGCTTCTTTCGTTAATTTCAAGAGTATCGGATAAAATAAAGTAAAAGTTGTGTTGCGAGCAGTTTTGTTGCAACATGTAACGATAACGCTGAAAAACATACAATGAATCATCAAGAATAGAAAGTTTAATCGATACAAGCTTCGTAACAAAAGGTTAATAAAGTTAAAGTAAACGGAAATTTTCGTGTAGATCTAAACAATCACGCAATCGTCTATTTTTCAATATCAACTACATACATAGCTTGCGAGTCATGTGCATCAGGCACGTCAGAGGAAAACTGTTAGTTAGTAATTTTGCTGTCCAAGTAATTTATGACTTATATAAAGTGACCTAAGAACTTTAGTTATAATAAAGGAAAGGACTTGCTAACGAGAAAAGACATAAGTTAATGGGTCAAGTGATAAATTAGGCAAAAGTATCGCAATTATCGAGTAATCTACACGGCAATTAATTGAAGACATAGAGCCCTTTACTTGCATCAACTTTGAATTAAGACCTTGTTTAAATAAAATTTAATCGAGAGGTTGGATACAGAAGATTTTGATTATTATTTCTGCTCTTGAAACTTAATTTATTATTATTAATACTACTGATTATGTTAATATTTTTTATTATCTTATAGTATAATAATCATTGTTTTAATACATTTTTCAGGAAAAATGTAATTTGACAATTATACGTGCATATGATTGCGAGAATTTTTTAAATGTATTCGTATATTCGTGGAGATATTCATTCATGCACGACCATTCATTTCCAGGCATTTGAGCATG
The DNA here is from genome assembly GCA_037157785.1 of Cephalotes varians. Lineage (NCBI taxonomy): Eukaryota > Metazoa > Arthropoda > Insecta > Hymenoptera > Formicidae > Cephalotes > Cephalotes varians. The sequence continues at coordinate 864,103 of JANQDE010000053.1, forward strand.
TAAATTTAGCTTGTCACGTATTTCTGCATGATATTTCGCATCGCATTGGAGCGCAAGGAAAAATATTTCCTAGTTATTGTTCATTAAAAAATACATAAAATTGTAAATTCTTTTTAATGAAATACCAAAGTTTTACATATTTCCGCAAATACTATTTTCAACTTTTGGTAATAAATATCCTCCCTACAAGCGCGAAAATGCAAAATGTGCAATCATATCCCAAAGTGAAAACGTTCAGTGGCATCAATAGATCGAATCGAGTATGTGGCGTGCTTTTGAGGGCCAAGAGCCAAGGTTAGTCGACAAGTAGGAGACACTCAAATACCTTGTCAAGGACAGACGTTCTTCCGGCATTGCTCCTGGAGGGTCGGGAGCACCTATTTCCAGAAGAAAAGTGACCATTCCGTGCCGCGAGCATGAATATTCATGCTCGCGGCACTCTCGCCGGCGATATGTGTACGGCGTGTGTAGCCAGCACGAATTAAAACCCGGGTTGGCACAGCTAAATAATAAGCATGCATGCGATGAAGTGATCCGCGTTATTAACATAGACCTTGCCCTAGCGATCTTGCCGTGCTGTTCCAGTCGGTGAGACAGCCAGGTCGCTGGGACCACCCACGATTCGAGCGGGTAGGCGGCTGAGGGGGAGACGTCGCTCGAAATTACTCGCGGTCACGCCAGCACCCCTCGACAAAACCCTCGAGAAGTACCCCACGCTCGTGCTCCTCTCTTCTCTGATCGTGGGGTAGTAGCACGCACGTGCTCCGCCGAAATTGCGATATTCCTGCCGCAGTTCTCGCAGTTTCGATCGACATTTCTGAGCAATACATATTCGCGTTAATCAAAGAAAGATTGTGATAGTGATTAAAGAAATCATATCGAAGAAGATTTTTTTTCGTAGATTCTTTTCTGAGAAAAATTAGTATTAACAAGATACAGAATACAAGATATATCTCTATGATAAAATGCATTTTGGTCAAATCAAGCAGAATCTCTGATTCGTAATAAGATTCATATTTTATAACTAAAATGATAGACTCAATTGTAAGGATTGGTTAATATTTTCTAATTAAATCTATAAAACTTGGTTATATTTACTAGATATTTTCCGCGAGTAATACGTGGCACCGCTGCTAAATAGATGCTATTCTTGTAAGTAAAAAACCACACAGGGTAAAATAAAAAGCGCAGCATTATGTGTCTTCTCACCATCCATGCAGCACGGAACATTTCAGCAATATTATAGCAACTTTGCAACGTTCTTGCCATATCTGGAATTGCATCAATATTGCTAGAATATTCTATGCTATGGGCAATATTTTAATAAGATGATTTGTTGAATGCGAGTTTTCAAAATTATGTTTGAAGACGAAAGTAAATAAGAGATGTATCTTCACAGTACAGTTTTTAATTGTATACAAAAATTAATTTAGAAATCTGACGATTCCTGTAAGTTATATTCAGATGTCAAAGTATAATAATTTTTTAAATATTATCGAAAATTTTATCTTTCTTACAATGAAATTATACGCATTAATTAATCGTTACACACTGCTCGATCATCAAGAAATTCTGATACATTTAACAAGAAAGAATTAATTAAACTCATCTGATAAATTGCTACAAAAATTCTAATTCGTTCATTTTTGAGCAGACTTATTGGTTAAATCTATCAGATTTCCAATTAATGCAAACAGATTTTTTTCTGTGTACTTTTTATTTTGAGCAACAACTATGCTCTATATTTTCTGTTTTATGCGAATTTTAATAATAACACATAATACACAGAAAAATTATAAAACAATTTAACATATTTTTAATGAAAACGATTAATAATTTAAAAAATTTCATTGATATTTTTACGATTTTGTTATATAAAAGCAGTAAACGCGATTCGAATAAATTTATAATATGAATTATCCTGAATAAAATGTAATGATCTCTTTTTACTTCGAATAATGAAACGTATACTGGAAAAATCTATTTGCATTAATTGGAAATCTAACAAATTCATCCAGTGTGTCTGTTCAAACATGGTTTTATAGGTTTAACTGGAAAATATTAACCAAATTTTTATAGAGAGAGTCAAATCTATCAAACATTATAAAATATCAAGTTCTATCATGATCATAATCAAAAATTTTGCTTCACCAAAATGCATTTTACCATAGATGTTTTGTTGGGAATAATCAAACTTTTTCTCAGTATATATAATGTAATTTCAGCGTACACAACGTGTGAAGTTGTATCGATTTTCCGTTGATTACGTAAATAACTAAATCTGCAAATTACACCTTGATTCAGCCCTGCCTTTAACTGACGCATGAAAAGGTTTAATGGACCTTTGTGCAATGGAAATGCAACGTGATGCATGGTTTATTACTCTTACTCTTTTATACTGCGCACCTTCTTCCCGTGGCGTGAAGTAACTGGATTATACTAAAACGAATCAGTTCGTATCGCAACAAAGGTATGTTCTTTATTTTTCCCTACATTCGAATGCGATCGGAACATTATACGGAAATACATGACGGTCTAAATTTGCATGCTCAAGTGCTTGGAAATTAATGGCCATGACGAACGAATTTTTTCGAATATATAGTGCATTTCTAAAATTCTTACAGCTTTGTCTATACTTAATAAAAATTACAAAATAAAACCAATGTTTAATATCAATGGTTGCTATATTAAGAAAATAATTTTGTCGATCAAATTTTTAGAGAGAAAAATAAATAACATATTTTCAATTTTAATACGGTTTGAATTCAGTTTGAACTTTATTTAATCATATTCAATTCGAGATTTAATTGTAAATTAAATTTTTAGCCATGTTTAAAATTGTTGTTTAAAAATCACTAATAAAATATGTTCCTTAAAAGATGATAATTACTGCTTTAATTTTGAAATGAATGGTGTTTTTAAGTAGAATAAAAAGATATTCTTAAAGTTAATCCCCTCTTATAGGTTCACTGAAATGATTCTTTTAATCTTTGCAGACTGAATTATATTATGAAAACTATTTTTAGTAAAGTTTTTAAACCCCTGAGGTGAACTGTTCCACAAGCTTGTAGTTACAACTTAAAAAAATATATATTCCATTGATATCCGTAGGAAAATATTCAGAACTTTGCATTTCTTGCATTTTATAATTTTAATTATTAATATAATGACAAAGTCAAGTTAAATATTATCACTAAAAATATACAAAGTGATGAAATAACAAAGTTATAATTTGCGTTTTTTTTGTTCTTAATTCTTTGTTATTTAATATTGTATAACAATTTTAACATTTATGGTAATGTTAAATATCTTTTTGCATAATTATTTCCGTGAAACCGAGATTTATTTATTTAACAACCGTGAAACAAATAGAGGAAAGATATGAATTACTTATTTATCATGCAAATGCTGAGAAAAATTTACTCATACAATATTCTTTGTATGATGATATAATCACACACACAATAAATTTACTACATTAAATTTGCTACATTAAACATAAACCTTTTATAACATAATTTAATTTTTTATAACATTTATGGTTAGATATAGAAAATTGTTATTACTAAGTATATGTGATAATAAAATTTTCTAAAATAATGAAAATCTTTGAAAACTTTGATGATGTTTGTACTTTCAAATTATGATTTCATTTTATTAACCAAAACTTAATTAATGTTGTTTTTATGTTTATTTATAAAATTTCAATAACAATAGGGAACGATTTTATCATTATCAATGAAAAATTCATCTTATGATTCGTCGAAATCATAAGACGAAATGAAAAAAAAAAATGAAGCACACTTTAACTCGTATCCCGTTTGAAAATAGTGAAAATTTTCTGCTGAAATATGGGGAGCTTTAAATTTTGTGTGCTTAAATGACTGAAAGCAAATGAGTGAGAATGAATGAATATCAAACCGTATAAATCCTTGTGGGGATATGAAGTTACTCGCTCGTCGCGAAAAATCTGATTTTTGTCGCTCGTGACGTTTGCAATAACGAATACATAAAGCACGTCTGTGCAAAATTACAGTGACATCACGACTACATTATTCGTGACCGATATTTATTATATTACGCGAAATACGTTGATACGCATATTACTTTGCGACTTGGATGCAGAGATTTTCTTCTCTGTTGTAAATGATATTATAAAAATTATTATATTAATATTTTTCTATAATAGTAGATGGATGGCTGATATATATTTGCTTTATTAGTAAATACTTCTACCAATACCAACAGTCTATTATAAAAGATAAATAAAAAATATTATTTATAAAAATAGGAATAAGATAGCAATTCGACAAAACATCGCACAAAAAGATATGATTATTTTAAATTTAAACGAAAATATTTTAATTTTTTGTCAATTTTGTAGTTTAACATAGAAAATTCTTGGGAAATTTACCTAAATTCGTAGTTATATAGAAACAAATTCTTTATAAAAATATTAAGTTTTCGAAAAATACGTAAATGTATGTCACTAAGTACATTTTACGCGATGCACGTTTACCTCTTTTACGAGAGATTTCATTATTTTCACGTGGGATACCGAGTGAAACCCTACTGCCATGTACGCTAACTTTGCGTCGTTGACAGAACCGCGCAATTTGCACGTCGTGCTCGTTAGCGCAAAGAGTAACATCCGGGAAACCGCCGTAAAAACAGCGTCGACGCTATAAAATATTGAGTCAGGTGTGCGCGATCGTGAAATAAAAATAAATACGGAGGAACTTCGTGTCGATGGAGATGCCTGCGATTCTGTCTGTTCTGCAATGGCGGGAACGTGAGTTTCCGGCGCCACCAGCTGGAAACTCGAAACGGGCTTGCTCGCGAAGAATGCGAATATCTCGCGGAATTCGGGGCATAAACGCGTTGCGCGCGAGCATCGTCGTTTTTCACATTATGTATGAGCGCGGAGACTTGTGACATTACGTGACTAAAGCTGTAAAAAAGTAAAAAGTCGCTCGGTAAGAAAGATAACGGAAGAAGTTGTTAAGGTTGCGGGGTTACTTTGTAAGAGTGTGACACGTTTTGCATATGCGAGAGTTTCTTAGTCAGTTTCTGAAATTAATACTAGATACTAGATAAATTAATACTAAATACTAGATACTTACACTAAGATACTAACGGAATTGTAACAATTAAAAAATAATGAATAATAAAACTAACAAACGTTACTGCAATTGAGAAAAATGAATTTGCATTTTATTTATCGAAATGTGATTTTAAGAACATTTTTAAGTATAAAATGTATAATCTAAAAATATATAAAATACATATAATATATAATTAAAATGATAAATGATATAAATATAAAATGGTATATCTCATTATTAGAAAATATATTTATTAATTGTTTATTGACAAAATAGAACAACACTGAATTATCCGTGAATAAAAATAGTCGAGATTTTTCTATAATGTAATCATCTTTACACATACTATAATAACTGTAATAAGAACTCTTTTTAGGTAAAAAATATAAAATTTTCTTTTAGCGCATTCCTTTTACCGCACTGACAAGAATGTTATGACAAGATTGTTTGAGCACGGGGCAACTTATGACTTATAGCTACGGAGACCTCGCGGAATATTGTCGCGGAAGCAGCTGAAGGAATTTGAGGTGCAAACGCGCTGAAAGCAACCATTTTTCACTCGTCGTTAAAGGGAGGATGACGCTGCCACGCCGAGTACACTGCGAAGAGCGTAAAGTGCCCCAGACCCAACAACGACGTTTTCGCGTACACATATGCCGCGCTAGTAAATCGTTTAATGCGAGACTCCCCGGAACGAACGTTTAAGCGACCGAAGGACGATCCCGGCACGTTCCGCCGTGTTTGCACTTAGGCGAAGATGCACCTTGATTTTATTATACCGATATAATCTGGCGCGGCGCTGGTCGCCATTCGGCGGAATGTCAAGGATACAAGAGGGAGATGGAATTATTTAAAGTGCAATTAAAACGGGACACTCATCTCTCCGTCCGTTACGAAATTAATGGGAAGTCGGCAGGCACAGGTCTCCGCCGACAATTAGAAATTTATCGATCACAGTCGTGAACTTCCTCGAGAAGTGCAGCATTCGGTTATTACATGAGCGTTCATGTTAATGCGGAAATTGTAGTTACAATTCGTACTAACTCAATCTCGAAACCAGCAAATTATTCGGTCGAAGTTATTTAACTCTACAGTACAGTGACATGAGATGCTTATTGAGTGAGTGGAACTCGATCAACAGAAATTGCTTCATATCCTGTCGAGTCAAATATCATAACTAAACTATTCGTGTACAAAAGTCACACTAGAATCTTAAAATTTTTAGCAAATTCAAATTTAATAGAATTCAAAAGATAAAACCCTCGACTTCGTCTTCTAGCTTCAATCGAGAGAATCTGGGAATACACTGTTGCGTATTCCGTGACGCGGTAGAGAAAACAAATTTTGCTTCGGATTTTTTTAGCAATCGTCGATAGTAAAATCCACTCACAATACACGCGCGCGGTCACGCACAATCGTGATGAAGTTGCCGTAGGAAATGTGGGATGCATCCAGACAGGCAAAACTGCATTGACGAGCATTCGTATGCGATGTTACGGACGTGGTTCTTAATTGACCGATCACACTTTTATCTCGTTCAACCTGGTTGACGTATACTGTCAAAATTGTGGACCGAGGTCAGGTCGTATGACTCTCGGTTTATGGGACCGCGCGTCGGGATTTTCCATCTCTAGAAAGTTGCCGTTTGTTCGTGTTTTCCGCAAACCGCACCTCCGCTTTTTTCGCGTTCGTCATTGCGTTTGTAAAGACGTGCATCGGGAACGAAACGCGTCTTTTACCGCTGACGACTTTAAAATAAGATCACGTGTAGACGTGCGACGTAATCTATGCGAAACGTGCCAGGGTAAGCAAATGGCCCGCTAACGATTGAAACAAAAGTGGCGCAATTCTGGCGCACCATGTGTTTTATCGTAGAATTAAAAGTCTAACGCAATATTGTAAAAAAGACTTTATTATGCGATTTTAAATAACTTAGTATTTTTAAAATTTTTTAATATTATTCTTATGTAAATATGTTAATCACGCTGAATTTCTAAAAGAGAATCTAATTATAACTTGCTTTTTTGATAGAACTTAATTTTACTAAGCAAAAACGTTTTGGACAATTTTGAAAAAACTTTAATTAATAGTACATTTAATTTTATATACTGAAAAATATCTCGTTGCATTAATTGGAAATCTGGTAGATTCAACTAGTATGTCTGTTTGAAAATGGACGAATTAGAATTGTAGGAATTTCCAAATGATTTTGATTAATAAAAATCCTTAAGTATATCAGAATTTCTTGATTAAAGTAATCGTTATAACATACATAGTTTCACTGTGAATGACACAAGTTTTGGTGTTTCTGATAATATTTCAGATGCCATTATTACATCTTGACATAATTTCCAAAAATTATTAGGTTCCTGAATTAATTTTTGTATACAACTAAAAACTGTACTGATATACACACATATTTTTACTTACGAGAGATAGAACTTTGCCGTCTCTATCTAGCGACAATATCGATGAACGAGAATAGTATTGGCAAATATTTGTTGCGAAAGGATCATTTGAAGATCTTTAATAGTCGAGCCAGTATCGTCATAAATTTTTTTTACCGAGAAATGCTAGAATATAAACACTAAGTTTTTAAAAATGTACACGGAAAGAGCGATTTGTTGAAATAAAAATTGAATAAAAAATTTAATTAAATATAGATTTGAAACATATTCAACATATTGCTCATGGGGAACGTTCTAGTGAATATAACTAAAAGTTTTATAGATTTAACTGAATAAAACTAACCAAATTCTTATAATTAAATCTATTTAAACTTCTAGTTATCAAATATCGATTATGATAACCAGAAATTCTGCTTTCATCAAAATGCATACTATATATCTTATTGGTATAATTAAAACACTTTTTTTAGTCTTTTATTATTAGTATAGATGTGTGCATGTTTCTATATTATATGTATCGATCTTTCGTTATTCGTTTTAAACATTTGCACATATACATTTACAATTACATCGCACTTCTGTTTGTGTTTAGTTTGTAGCAAACCTTTAACCTTTGAAACTGATTTTGTAATCACCGGTCTTTTGTTATTTTTATACCGTTCAATTTTATTCTTCCGTATTTAACTTCCTTTTACCTGTTTTACTATTTCGATCTCATATATTCATTTTTACGTTTTTATTTATATGGCGCTTTTATTTTTTTGGATGTGTTCATTAACTTCTTTCACTTCGCTTTATTTATTCATTGCCAAGAAATAGAGAAATAAAATCATAAGATGCATTTTCTGCATATTATGATGAAGTCAATGAAACCATTTCCGACTACTGGAAGCTTGATAGACGTGGCTAAATAGCATTTGCTTCGACATCATCTTCATAATTGCAGCTATTCCAGCGTGCATTTAATTGGTGATTAAACCGAATGCATGAAAGTCCATTGGGTAAATTCAATGATGATAACGTTTGCGGCGTTATAACGTTCTCATACTCAACACCTCGATTATTATTAATAACCCCCTCTCTTTTGTCGCATTATGCGTTATCGCTACACGTCAGCATAATTAGGAATATATCGATCCCTAATGCACACACACATATACACACACGCACGCGAGCGCGCGATCTGAAGTTTTAGTCTGTTTACAATTTATAAGTCTTTTTATAAGTCTAATAATTCTAAATTTATATACGTTTTTTCCTTTTGTGCAACTTCAGAAAACTTAAGTTTTCCATATTCTCATAACGGCATTTAATTTATTTTCTGAAATCGTTTGGTATCTTCTAATTAGGGGTTTATTTTTTATTTATTGAATTAATATTTTAATAATAGAGTTTTACTGTAGTCAAAATATATTGGCTATAATAACACGATTTTATAATAAATATATTTCAAATAAGGTTATTACACGTAAATGCGAGGATTGTAAGAAACGAATTTTTAGGATTCAAGTTCAAGTCCGAATAAAATGCATTATATGCTATTAATAATTAGCGAATTCAGGTATAGTTAACACATTTGTGTAATCAATAAATCGATCCGTCGCGATGATCCATAAAATTAATTAAATAGCTTTAATGAATTGATTTTGTTTCGAATCATATACGCATTTGAAGTGTCGCGTTAGAATGCTTTAATCCTTAATCAGGTAAGGGAGGGTCTTCTCTAGAGCTTTAAAGAGCATTATTTTTTGCGATAATTTTTTTTGTTTTGTGCGTGTGGTATTAAATTTTTTGATCGATTTAAACTTTGTCAAGCATAAGTTTCTCGATATTGAAATTTGCATTTTATTTCTAAATTTGTCTGAAGAATAATAAAGGTCTTCTCTGAGGTCCAAACTATCCGATTAGCTAATGCTTTCTGTCTTAAGGATTAAAGATTAACAAAACCGTTTTGTTTGTTTTATATTCTATGAAAAAGTTTATGAATCAAAGCAAATTGCGAAGCAATGTACATCTTCATGTATGTACAAATATGTTAATATCGTTGACGGAAATTCGGAATCTTAATTCTCATGACGAATTCGCACTCGTTCGATTCTCGTTTCGCACTCGTTTCGATTTTCGAAAATTTATCATTTCTTCTGATTCAAAATGGTCCTATCCCTAATCTTTAGCCAACATTTCCGTAATAGTGAGATCAAAGTGTTTAAAAGTGAACGCTACTCAATTTCCTTTCCTCGTGTACTTTGAAGGTAAGGACGGTAATTGAGTACATGCAAACGCCGTGTTAACATATAGCGTCTAATTAGCAGCTAAACTCGCGATCGATGCGAGACTCCGTTCTCTAGAATTTTCGGCTTATTTATAAATTATACAACGACTTATAATTAGAGATATTAATTTTATCAACTGCGTTATCTGCGAAATAAAACCGTATCATAAATTTTTAAGTTTTGTTCGAAACGCCTTACGTGTTTAATTGTGACAGAAGTATCGTTCTGAAATTTTTACTCGCACCAGATGAACGATAAATGGATTATATATGTGCGTTATACATCTCTGCAACTATAAATTTCTTGCTTGTATAATTAGAACGCGATAATCAGCAAAAGTAACATTTCCTAGTTAGCAGCAATGAGATAAGCGCCAGTTTAACGATTATAATTATCTTTTTTCTTGGTACGTTGTATATCTAGAATTATTCTTTCGGGAAAATATTGAGTAACAACAATATTTCGCGATATTTGTAAGAACCTCGATGTTTGGTTAGAATAACCATCTCTTTGTGTAATAATTTACTAATTAGTACTTGTTTGTTAACTTTTTAAATATAAATGTTGAATGATAAAATGAAGACAAAATTACTTCGTGTTGCTTCCGCAAAGATTCGACACGACTTACCAGTACGTAGACCGCGAACGGCATAACGAGCACCGCTACGAGGAGATCAGCGACTGCCAAACTGACGATGAAGTAGTTAGTGACAGTTTGCAGCGCTCGTTCCTTCACCACCGCTAGGATGACGAGCACGTTACCGAAGAGCGTCAAACACGGCACAATCACGAGTATCAGGGCCCACCAGCTGTTAGACTTCTCATCGGCGGTCCCAGCGCACTCGCCCGGCCTGACGGCACCCCCGGCGACTATCGACGATGTGCAATTGACGCTGCTGAGATTCAGATCCGCGCCGCCGTCGTAGTAGGCCGTCAGGTTCACGAGGACGCTGTAGTTAAATCGGTTGATGTAATCATTCAGGTCGTCGAAGCCGAAGAGGTCGGACACGCTGCCGGTGTAGTTGTCGACGCTCGTAGAGTACGACGACGTGGATTCCGCGTACGACGAGGAGGCAGACAGGGTCGAGACGGCGACGGTCGTTGAGTCGTTGAACCAACCGGACCCGCTGCCATCGACGTCGCTGTCGTTGCTCGCGAAGGCATCGCCCAGAAAATCCGCCATCTTCTCCTCCTGCACGGTCGTGATGACGACATCGATGGCGTTTGCGGCCACCTCTCCTCCAGGTGGCTCGTCCAGGTGCCGATGCTCGCGGGTCAGCGAGAGATTTCGAAGGATCGGCCTGACGTACGAGTCATTTGCTCTTGTCTCCATCACGGTCGATCTCTGTGATCGACCTTAACCCCTCGGCCAGGCGCTGACACCAATCACGAGATCTTCGAACGTCTCGCCCGGGATTCCATCTTTCTGCCTACGCCCAACATCTCCGGGTTACTTATCTTCCCGGCTACGTTTAAGTTCCCTGCCGTCTTCTGTTCTCCTTCTCTCTCTTCCACCCCGTCGTCTCCTCCCTCTTTTGGTTTTTTCTTCGTCTAGGTAGCAAGTACGATAAGACTTCTTGATCCTCTTTGCGAACAAGAAGAGGTACTGTTTCCAGCCGGCCCTTTGGCCGGTCGCACAGTTTTCCAGGATCTCCGGCTTAGACGCGTATCAGTTGAATCCTTCCTCCAGGATTTCTGTAATGGCAGAAAGGTTGGTAGTCACTATCAGCGCTCGCTTTTACGGAAAAATATGCAACCGGAACAAAAGTTTATTTTTAAATTTTGCTCGGAAAATTGCAGAACAGAAATTTTCCATTTGTAAAACGTAACCGAAAGCCATTACCGCGTTCGCGACCTGTATGTATGTATGTGTGCAAATTTAAACTATGCGTTCTTAACTTTTCAGTTTCAATTTTTACGAAGAATAAAAACGTGATATTCTCAATTTTAATTGAAAATGTGATAGTTAATTAATTATTTATCACTTCCATATAGTATGTAATGTAACAAATTTGATAATATTGCATATTTAATAACATATAGTTTTCTAATTAAATTCTTCTCTCAGGTTCATATTATTATTTACTAGATTGCTTTAATAATCGATATATTGCTCGGAAACTATTAATTAAATTAACTTCTGAAAAAATAAAGTTTAAATGTAGATGGACAACATTTCATTATTTAGCTATATTCCAGAAACAAATTAATGCAAAAGGCTCTTAATTTTTCGTTCTAATAAAATTATAAAATCCTTGCATTTTTATCGTACTTCTTTGTGATAATGTGCCCAAGATTGCCTCGCGTATCCACGTATTCTCAAACACTCTCTCCAAGTAGGATAAACGCGCTCCATTACTCCGCTCGTGATCGCAGTGATTTTAATCCCGATCAAACTTTCCAAGCGAGACGATAAATTTACGCAAGGAAGCCGTCTGGGACGGCTATCGAGTCGTCTCCTAATGAAACGTGGAAGGAAAAACTCGCGCGAAGTCCCATCTGCGCGCGCCAGCGTTCGAGACGAGTGGCGCAATCTCGGAATTAAACAAAGCTCACGATTGTTCCCACCCGTCCGCCCACAGATCGCTTGGAATGGATTTGATCTTGGCAAAGGCGAAAGATCGAAAGTACACACAGGGAGAAAGTCGGATTGACAGATAAACGAGCATTGGTGTTTCTCTTTTGGCGGCACGATGCGCTCGATGACGGTGTGAGAAATGTAGAGAAGAAAGAGATGGATAGGGAGAAAGAGAAAATAGGAATAGGTCTCGGAAGATTTCAACACAGCCCCCCCGCTCCAGTAAAACCCTCTTAACGACAGAAATCATCTCCTTATCCCACGGGACCTTCCATTTCCGCCGATTCCCTGCCTCTACATAGAGCCTAGAAGGGCGAAGTGCCGCCGATATATATCGCAATATCTTTCAGACTGTAAATTCCTCAGAGTATCGCAGTCTACTGGTTGTAAAGTTCGTGGAATATATATGTAGCGCATAATAGCATCCGGTATCCGCTATCTGAATTCCCTCGGCCATGGAGTTGGCGGTGTTCATGTAAGCTGAGGGAGAAGAGGGAAAGGAGCGATCTATGCAAGCAGGGGGCTCGCGCACGATCGGGAGGGATGAAAACGGGGGGAGGGGGGGACAAAGCGGCTCTGAAGCTGTGGAGGCTCCTGTTAAAAGCTTGTCGGTCTCTTTCCTTCATTCGTCGGACGACGGATCTATCCATTCTTTATCGACGGCCATTCGAGCCCACGCTTGCGAAAATTGAATTCCATTGTGGCGGCTATTGCAGGCGACCGCGGCGAGTCGTCCGTTTAATGTATTAAGTTCAGCAAGTCCGCGAATATGCGAGCTGACCGTGTGTCAGCTTGTACTGTTTTGGGTTGCAAATGCGCGTCATCTTTTTATTTTTCCTCGCATGAGTACGCGCAGCTAATACATTTGTTTCGCGCACGGTTTTGACGTGTTGCGTATCGACAATAGGGCGCGACATGAAGAAATGTCACGTTATTCACGGCCGAAGTAAGTTACGCGATCACAAGTATATATCGATTATATTATAAAAAAGTA
>JANQDE010000053.1:878590-1013209 GCA_037157785.1 Cephalotes varians
TTATTGCACAGCACAACCAATATTGGGCATTATTAAATTATAATGAAAATTAACAATTAAAATTTTAATCAAATTTAGAATTTAAATCAAATGATTTTTTTTATAAAAAAATCATTTGATTTAAATCGCGATTTAAATCACTGATTTTAATCAATTGATTTAAATCATTCCAGCCCTGCTTTAGATATACATAGATAAATAATTCAGACATAAAGTATAGAATAAATTAAATTGGTTTAAATAAACAACTGAAAGAGTTTTGCAATAATCCTGCAAAACTTTTTTGATAAAATGTTTTGATGTATTTTTTGCAAAAAGCTATTTGTGTATCAATTTAAATTTATGAGAATATAAACTTATAAGAATACAAAAATATATAAGAATATATCTTTCTATCTATAAAAATATATCTTTAATATATTTCATTAAAGTAAGGCGCGAATAAAAAGAAATTAAGAATCTGGAAGGTGACTATCTACCGCATGCATATTTATAAAAAACGATAGAAAGATATCTATTTAAAAGAATATATATAATCTTTCATGATGTAATAAAATCTACATGCTAAAATCTATTGCAACATTTTTTAAAGTGGATTTTAAAAAATGAATTTGCATATATATAAATAAATGTATATTTTTAATTTTTACTTTTTATTTAAATATTTTTATTAACATCGTAAATATATATTTTTACTTTATAAATTTTACTTTATAAATTAATTAAGTATAATAGAAACTAGAAATTAAAAAATATTTTAAATAATTAAATGAATATTTATTTTAACACTCAATATTACGGAATTATTTCAAACATATTTTTTCTTCTTTTGAAATTTTTTTACAAAACGCAGAAATTTAACAATGTGTATTAATATTTACGGTTTGTCGAATTTTTTATTAATATATCTATCTGTCGAGAGATTTTGAAGACTGGTTGAAGATCAATGTATATAAAAGAAAAAAAAAACAGAGGTTATCTTCACTTTAAGATAAAAGATGCATATAATGCAGTATCTCTAATCTTGTGAAAACCATTGGGGAAAAAGTGCGGAATGGAGACGACTCAGAAAAGGAAACAGCACGCATCCTGTAATTCACCCGTATTCTTTCTTATCTCTTTCTCTTTCTATCATCAGCATGTTTTCCTTCATTATTCGTCCTTCTTTTTACTTCGCATGTCGCGACCCTCGTCCCGTTCTCCGGCAGCGAGTATATGGCGGAAGTGTGGGAACTGAAGAAGGGTGACTGAGTTTTATCAGGAGAAATATAAACCCACACTGCGAACGTCAGATCTTAAACGTCGTTCCGAGGCCGCCGACATTTTAGACTGTCTCTTCGATATCGACATTCTAGAAATGTTCGCGAATGCCATTCCTGACTCCTCTCTACCGTGAATTTGGGGAAAGTAAACGGGATGCCGCAGCGCAAATATTTTTTACAGAAGCAATATCGCATTGCTGTTCGTTGTGCAGAAATTACTATGTAAAATTACTCTAATTACGACAATATACTTTTGCAAATTTTTTATTTATTTTTATATATTTTTCTATTTTTATATATTTTTTATTTTCCATAGCTTGATTACTTTTGATTATTTATTTGTTTGTGTGATTTATTTTAATTTTAACATATTCTATAATATATCACATATTTTATGCTTTAAAAATTGTCAATGTCTATTGAAAATTTTTAGCATAAAATGTGTTTTGATATCTATAAACAATTTGCGGCGAAAGGATTGACGGTTTTTCGGTATTTTCTGATTTTCTTAGAAAGATATCCCTTAAAGCTACGAAGAAGTTTTTAAGAGATTATATCTTTCAACCTGCAATATTTTTAATGACGAATTTTTAATAGTGTATTATTTTTCCTTATTGTATTATACATGAAATATGATTTCAAGCTGAAAACGCAGAGGCAAATTATTCATAAGAATACTATGAGCTATGAATATATGAGTCCATTGTATTCTATCATGAAGTCTTTGCTATTTTGAAGATTATGGAAGATTTAAAGACTTGTAGAATTTACAGATATCATAATTTTTCCACTACATTCTACAGAAATATCGATTTTTACGGATCATGAAGATTACGTAATGACGAACCGACATACGTGCCCGATTACGATTAACGCCAGTCCGAGTAATAAGTGAAGTAAGAATATTCTCTTTCCGTTGCTTCTCGACAAGAAACGTGGCGTTATTTGAATATGTAAATATGCAAAACGATATTAATCCTTAGAAGAACACAGTGTTGAAATTTTGTTCTCACCATTTGGCGTCGTTATTGCCGTCCGCACCTCCTCTCGTAAAACTTCATGCATTATTCTGTGCTTATGCACAGAAAAGAGAAAATACCGAAATTTGACATTTCATTTCCTCCAAACCTGACGTAGTGCGCGCGTTAAGGAAAGACGAACATTACGTATGCAAATGTTTCGCAATATTTCAGAACAGAAAGCATTTACATACAAGAAAAGAAGTTATGCGGATTTAAAGATTTAAAGATGTGCTTTACTAAAAAAAAAAAAATACGGATTCGTCAGAATTTATCCCGCAATTTTCAATTACAAGGTGTAGATGATCTTGTGACTTATTAAAATGTGCGGAAATAATATGACACAATTTCTTGTGTTAAAGTTAATTATATTAATTATAGATGAAAACACAGGTGAAAATAAATTGATATCATTAATAGCAAATATCAAAGTTAGTTAATTATATAATTTTATTATATAATATTTTATAATTCAAATGTCACGTACTTCATTAATTTTTGACGACATTATTTTACATTTATAATGATCGGGAGATATAGAATAGTAGATATAGAAAAGTTCTTACAATTAATAATTTTACTGAGGTCAATTGACTCTGGCTTTTTGACGCCAATAGGTTCTCCTCTCAACCGAAGTCGGTCGTAAATCATTCGAAAGCAGACCATTTTGTTTTTATCTATTCGGCCAGCCAAGTTATAAATCATATCAATGTATCTTAAAAATTGCATCCTTAGAATCATTATCACGTTTTATTTCACATTTAATACAATTTTTCTTAATACATTCAGAAATAGTATTTGGAAATATTCGGAAATAAAATTGTGCTATACGCGTGCGAATGATTTTCTCGATATTCTGTTCTCTCAAATCTTTTATGGTATACATTTTTTAGTATATTACGTATTATTCATTATCCCAAAAATTTACTGCAAAAATTTCTTTCATCAAAAATTGCGCGGTATAATGTACGCTTTGGTATCAAATCCGTTCAACCAAGAAAAATTGGATGGCAACGCGATGTGAATAAAAGAGCTTCGATTACACACACACGGTGAATGCGCGCATGCGCGCGTTGTAGAAAAAAAATGATCTAATTTTCAAGTGAGTACTATCACGAGGAACATGCGGAATATAAAAAGGCACGTGCACGCAGGAAATCTCGCAGGCATGAGTAATGCAAGTTCGTCCACTCTCGCGTAGATTAGTCTCAAAGGATTGCGACGAGCTAACTTTCGCGGGCACGCAAACAAGCCTTCGGTATAACTTCACCCGCTCCGTTTCTCTCTGAGTTGTGCACAAGAACGTTGCTATTCGCGCTGACAAACGCTACGTGTGCTATAAACGGATAAACGCGTGCCTATGAACATCGATAATCGATATTTACGTTATTCTTACAATTTAAATCACAAAGATAAAAATTCCACAATTTAAATCATAAAGAGGCGGTAATATTGCGTAACAATATGACATCTTGAAATATGTATGCTGCAACAACTAGTGTTAGATGAGGATTAGATAGAGAATTTTTGGAATGTGATTAAAAATGCTTGATGACGCTTTGAGCTCATAATTGGCAAGTAGTTTATAAGCAAGTAAGTACCATGGAAATTATCATAATTTGGTGATATATTTCTAATGTAGTAATATATTTTTTATTTTTACGAGAAATCAAAGTAAAGCAAGTAAGACAAGTGATTGAGTGTTATAGGAATTGCCATGGTTAATAATTCGGTGATATGTCTCTGATGTAATACTATAGTTCTTACTTTTACGTGACGTCAAATTTGTCAAATTTGCATCGTGTATCGCATGAACTTTCGATATATTTCAATTTGTTCTTTCTCATAAATGCAACACAGTATACATACAACGTCATATTGTAAAATTTAATAGAGTTGCGAGCAATGATGATAAAACGCGACTGCTATATAAATAAATGAATGCTTCTATCCGCACACAGTAACTATAGCACGAGTTTGAGGAATAAAAAATATCGTGATAATTGTGAATCGGCGCTAATTGACCTTTGTGTCAATGTACGATGTATACGGTGATCATTTCTGATCTGATTTAATATTTAAAATGTTAGGATTGCAATTCGCAACTTGATGGAAAAGCAATATTTAGAAACATATTCAACAGTACTGGAATATCGTCGTAATTTGTTTGTCGTTGTTCCACAATTTCTCAATTAACCAACTGATTATTCTTTTATATAACAGAGAATTAAAGCTAAACAAATGACTCGTCTTTTATGTAACTGCTCATCTGTGATTCAATTTCGCGGGGATGAAATAAACAGGCATTCCATGTATTGCTTTTATGAATTTCCAGTATGCTGTCATCAATTTCAGATTTTTCAAAAGGCGCCGCCATGCTCTTTGAAACATTCGATGCACGAATATATACAAAAAGTTTCTGAAATTGTTTTCAAATATTAAATCGTTGCTGCAACGATTTCTTCCACGGCAAAACCGGAAAATATTCTCGTAATATATTCTCAGCAATTTTCATCTCGCCGAGCAGGCAACATCTTTCTCCTCCCTTTGTATGCAACGTTGTTTTCTGTTTTTCGAAAAAAAAGAGAAATAAGAAATGAAATCGTATCTCTCTAGATTGATCGCTCTTGTGCAGCAGTTGCGACGAAGAATACCGTACATCGCAAGAGGAAAAATATGATCCTCTTCCGCTACGGTGAGCCCAACTTAGATTAATCGGCGAAATAATGATATAATTAATTATGTACAATTAGCACGAAACTTTGCTAATGCGGAGTCCTTTCTGCCCGCTGTTCTGTTAGACATTTGGTGTACCATTTGGATGAGAAATGATCGTGAAGAATTATCTCGAGTACTGCAATATGTATCCAAAGCGTGTCTCTTTCTTTCTCTCTCTCTCTCTCTGTCTGTCTGTCTATCTGTCTGTCTGTCCCTCTTACTCTAAGTTTTAATTTAAAAAAATAATTTCCAGCAACTTAATAATTATTCGAAATAATTATTCGCTCTCGCGTTTACTGTATCTTCAGTTGAAAATATTTCATTTCTGAATGTACGAGATGCGATTATAATTATAAACTCGATGGCGTTGAATAGAGGATAAAATTTACACGAATAAATTAGGCACATGACAGCTTGATAGGAAAATTAATATGATAAAATCTGAAATTAAATCGAAATGCATGCCGGTATACATGTGTCTATGAATAAATCGGCGCGATTGAAATTTCAATATTAATACGCGAGATCGTTAATAAAAGAGACCGTTGTGTTAACTTTATACACACCGAAAGGTTTCTCTCTTCGGCTGAATATAATTAACAGTTTAGTTCGTGAAATAATTACCAACTGCCACGGGGCAAATATTCGTGTATGACACATATTGACGAGTGTTATACACGCATAATTAAATAAAACGAACTAAAATATAAAATTTGGCAATTTGATTGTGTTACATGTGTCAAGCGTGAATAATCATTGAAATAAAAATGTATTTTGTGATTCCACATAAAATTGACCACGTAAACCATTATAAATTGTTTTCTCGAACTATTAGAGAACGACAACATTTTTTTTTAAATTCGTTGGGATTCTATATTCTAAGAGTACGATATTGCTGATTGTAAATATGTATCTCTTATCAAGAAAATAGCTTAATGTTTCACGATATCAATTTGTAGATGCCTTTGTTTCAAACAATTATCTAATTTAAGAAGTCTACTTTTTCGAATAATTAAAATTTAATTACTAAATCATAATCTATGTATATATATTATACACATCTATTAACAAAATAATGTTAATAAATCAATAATAATAAATTTTTTGTACATATTATATATATATACATATATATGAGAAAATTGTTTTAATGTTCTTATTAATATTTTTAATTAATATTATTGTAAACTAAAAACTTAATAATTAATGTATGTTCTAGAACATTTATCTTCTCTTTCAAGAATTTGTAACTCTAAGCGCGTTAAATATGAATGCGTGATGACATGAAGATGAATAAGAAATGCCTATCTCGAGGCGACATAGTCGTCATTTTTCTTCGTCGAGTCACGCTGGCACATCTAATAATGGTGAACGCAACAGGTAATGGCACAGAAACGTGTCCTATTAAATTAACGGAAAAAGATTTCTGTTTCTTTTACCGTATGATCGCACTCGATCGATTATCTAAAGATGAGACGACATTGCATACGTATTCAACATTACGTTTTTCAGTCTTTCTTTTGCTCCATGAGAGATAATTTTCTATTTCTCGTATTGCAAAAGTACAAACAGTGAACTGTATAATTTCTGCTTTGCCATTTACAATAATATTTTAGTTGTTTCATGCAATTATTTTCATCTTTCTCGAGAGAACGGATCATATTTCAGTAGATCGTATATTCCATTAGAATTCGATTAGATATTATGAAAACTCTTGAATTTTTGTAAAATTTTTGTAATCTATTACCTAAAATCTATCGATAAATTTCAATTGTCTTTTCTTGATGATGTTAATCTATGATGTACTAATGTTACCGCGAAGGAACGCTTACTCATTTTTTTGGAAATAGCACGACTTTTGTCGTAGGTTATTATTCGAAAATATATTTTCAAAGTGAGTTTAAATAGCAATATAGCAAAGTATAAAAATAGGTTGAATTATATTTAAAGGATATGTCCAATTTCATAAAATTTTTTATAAAATTTCCGGAAGAGAAATGAAGCTGGAATTTACACTCATTGATTAATATTATTCACATTTATTTAACGTTAATTTGTGAAAATTTTTAACATATTTAAAAATATTTCTATTATAATAAATAACAGTTTTTCTATTCTACCAATGAAAAGATTAGTACTTATAAAAGTCACCTTGTTTCTCCGATATCGCTTATATATCGCTTATAGTGCAGTAAATCTACCAATTGGAGTGCAATAGCTTTTTATGAAAATAACTCAATGTGCTAAATACACGGATCGCAAGTACATGTTGCAAGGAATTTGTAAAATACCGTGCATTCAGGGAATTACCTTGTCAACTACTGAACTGGAGGACTGCCGTGAGTGCCGGCGGATTCGATTGCGCCTGAAAAAGCAGAGTGGCCTGCTGAGAGCCCATTTGCACAAAATTCAATGATTGCTACTCCCACAGCTTATGCTACCATGTAATTTCGAAACATCGCTTTAAAATGCCCGTATCTCACGATATGGCAAGGTATGGGCGAATCGGATCACTGTGACGTGATTTCAAGACAGTTATACGCTGTGGCGGAACAGCAAATGTTGTATAATATCGCATAAGGACATTTACTTTATAGCGTAGAGTCAGATACATATGTTTAATATTGCTGTAGAAATTAATTGAGGCACGTGATTTATAGTTTGACACAATATTATTACATAAAAGATGATATAACGTTTTAACAGAAGATATATTAGTTTAATAAACATGTAAAAATATTAAAATTTTCTTTTACATTTACATTTATAATTATTCATAGCGGTAGATGGTATGGGAATTATTTCTGATTGTCCTGTAATGTAATTGTTCTAAACAATTTATCATGTAGATCAATAAGTTATACGTTTAAGCTCGTATAATTGTAGACCACATGAATAATTATATTAATATATAAGTTATATACATACATAGGATACACACACATAACACACGTACGCACGTACGCATATATGCACGCACGCACGCACGCACACATTATGCATTATCGTTGTAGCGAGTTAATTTTACGTATATGATTTACTTCTGAGACTATATGAGGTTATAGTTAAGGGAGAGATGAGTTATGAAAGAGAGAAAATGAGAATAAGTATAATTTTATTTATCCATTCATTGTAATTAACAATATTTATGTCGTCATAAATATCATATAATTACCATACAAAATCCAATCTAAATTATTTATATATAATTTGTACTCGTCGCGCGCGCGCTTCGTTATTTACTCACTTCGGATAAAAGCCAATTTAAATGGAATAGCTCGGATGAAAACCAACCATTAACAACTGTCGAGATTAATTTTGCATTCGATGAGCATTCTACAGCAAATGTCCACGCCACAAAAAATGACATTTTTCTAATTGTAAACCTGAAAAGAGCGCGCATATGTTGTGCGTGGATTTAATAAAAATAATGCAATATCCCTTCTGAAGTCAAAAAGGGTAAAAAAACAGGACACTAGCAACCGAATATATTCGATTCCCTTCTTGGGCAATTCACTTTGCCTTACGTTCTCGTGCAGAAGAGCTTATCAGCCCGCGTGCATTCCCAGAGAGGACGGTAATGAAAATGCCTCCGGAATATTTCACGTGCCCCTTTAATACATCAAGGGATGAAGCGGAGGAGCGGAAAGTGAGAAAGAAGAGAGGCAAGAGAGGGAACGAAGGAAAAGCTGCTGTACAGTCGATGCCGGAACAGCAGGTAAAAGGATCGTAAAAGAATCCCTTTTCCATCTCTGCGGGCGTTACACCCTTTGCCCTACGGTTTTCTCATTTCTAGCTCTTAATTCAAGCGACACGAAGCTGGTCCGGGGCATTTCTTTATCGCGCTCCACCTTCACCATCATGAAATTGCCCGCTCATTATTACAAACGTATAACAAAAATTTTGCATCGCGAAATGAATCGAACGTAATTATACGCTTAGCGTTATTACTCCAGTCTTGGTCTAAGTCGCGCGTGCGAGCTATTCAGATTTATTTCAATTCGAGAAGTTTTTATCGCGCAGTATGCAAGAATTATAAAATGCACTTAAAACGCGAAAAACTTTCTTTAGAAACAAAGATATAACGTCAAAAGAATTGTTATATTTACACATTATATAAACATAACACTATACTTATTTCTTCTATACCGAAAATACAATTGACTTATTTAGAAATCGATTATAGATCTTAAGATTCTTGAAAAGTAATAAGCGAAATACATTCTATTTTATCAATCTTTTTATCTATTTCTTATCACGTAATTTTTTAAGAAACAATTGTTTTTGATATATTTTTCAATATGTTTTTGAGTTTCACAACTTATGAGACAGACGATGCACTAACTTCACGCTTGTCTCAAGCGTTTCCTTCGCCGATAATAAATCTCCGTGTCTTTCACATCGTATTTTAATTATCGGTGATCGAGGTCTGCTTAGCAATTCAAATCGCACACGTGACTACACCCTTGACACCGGCACGACCGCCGTGGAGGACCTTGGGCCAACGAAATTGGCGTGCCAGCACGCGACAGCGTGTCCGCGCCGTTAATGACCCGTGACTTACCGTCCATCCCGGCAGCAACGCCGCTCGACGATCGACGATTATCCGCGACGGGACGTTCCCAGATCGCGGCGAATCTTCCGCGTGATCGATCCATGGAGTCGCGACGTCGCGGGGACGCGGTCTACGTGATCCTGCATCCGCGTTGTCGTGGACCGGTGAATCGGAGTCTCGTTGACACTCTTCGATGCGCCGAGGGGTGCACCGTCACTTTCAATGTGGTCACGAGCGGACAATGTGTCACTCACAGACGTCGACATGATATCACGCGTACATGGCGAAGCGTTCCTGGTGTCGTGTGTTTGCCATGCTTAAAATCGAACCGAAGAGAGAGAGAGAGAGAGAAAGAGAGAAAAAGGGATGAAAGAGACAGAGAGAAATGGAGAAGCGAGGAAATAGGGGGAAAGA
Source organism: Cephalotes varians (assembly GCA_037157785.1). Classification (NCBI taxonomy): domain Eukaryota; kingdom Metazoa; phylum Arthropoda; class Insecta; order Hymenoptera; family Formicidae; genus Cephalotes; species Cephalotes varians. Next base: position 888,559 of record JANQDE010000053.1, read on the forward strand.
GAAAAAGAGAAGGACTATGACCACGAGGCAGAAACTTTCGAGCTCTTCAGTCTACTATCGTTTCGATTATCCACGCCGCACGATTACGATACATACGGGAAGCCGTCTTAAGCCGCGCCATTCAGTGCCGACGGATCGCCTGAAATATTTTGCGACAGCGGATCAGAAATCTCAACGACGTCGTATTCGATCCGGTGTTTGGAGGGCTTTTTAAATTCTTCGTGGAAATGGCACTGATGCTCCTTCTTCGACTGCAATCGTTCCTCAATCTTTCTCAATCTGCCTCGCAAACTTCCACTCTTCTCCAAACTTCTCTCATCAGTTGTCCGCGCCACTTCTCTTCCCACTCTGTGGTTTATTCCCTTCAGTCTTCACTTTTTGCGATTGATTCACTGTCGCTGTTCGAGTCTTCCGTTGGATCAGCATCCATTAGCTGGCACTACGAAGTTATTCGCAACGATGTCAACCACGTTAATCCGATCCGCCGGCACTTCCGGCTAATTTCGCCGCATCGCTGCCCCGTCGATCGTTGAATTTCCTGGCCAGAAATTTGGCCCCGCAACAGTTAAACCGGAGCCGCGCCGATGAAACGCGTGCACGCTTGGTGCGCTGGTCCATAAGGATTGTCACTGATCGACGGAAATGAGCGATTATCCCCGTTCGATCATCGTTTAGATACTTTCTTGGGTATGTATTCGATCTCGAAGCCTATCGATTTTCTGGCCAAGTTTCGGCCCTAAACCCTTTGTGCTCTCATCTCGCTTTCGTGATCTCGTGATCGGCACAGCGCGCACATCACGCGACGAGATCTTCACGAACTATAAAAGTATTTTGGAAATTCAATATCTTTCGATCGATCTCAATCGATTCACAACGATAGCTGTTCGATTCAGCCGTTCGTTGCGCGAACACTATAGATCTCAACTGTGGAGATACCTGTGGATTCCAGCGAGCGACGATCGTCGATCGAGTTATGGAACGCGCGAGATCGCCAAGTGTCTGTCGACATTTCAGGACGATGACAAGTCACGATGTGGACCAGGATCGATTGACGAGGGGAGGGGGAGAGGATTGTCATCACAACGCCGTCATCATCGTCGTCGTCGTTTATCTCGATCGGCAGCACTCTCGAGCCACGTCGTGGAGCGTACGGCAAGCGACTGGCTGTCTGCTCGAGTTTCCACACCGCCTCGAATCCCGAATGCTCGCGCGCGCTCGAGAGGGGTTGGAAGTGAGCGAGAGAGGGCGTGAGAAAGCGAGAAAGAGAGAGAAAGAGAATGAGAGAGAGAGAGAGAATACGCGAGAGGGGAACTCCACCCTCTCCCTCCCTGGCAAAACCCTCTCGCGCGCACGCTACCTGCGACCAACCCCTAATTCTCACTCCTCCTCCTCTACCTTGTACTCCTCCTCTGTGTCGCGCTGGCCGTTCTTATCCTCTTCGTCCGTTTTTCTTTCTATCTCTCCCTTTTCCTATGCATTTCTTTCACAATCCTTTTTTGTTCATCTCGAGGCTTTCGAGTTTCTTCAAATTCGTTGGCGCAGGTCCTACCGACAGATGTAACGACACGGAACTTTGATTACCGGCGGCGCGTCTGTCCCGCGCTATCTGTTACTACTAGCGCGGAGGGACTCGCGCGTTATGGAACAAATGTCGCTCCGATGAGTTTGAGTGTTTCCCAACTGGCTTTTCTTCCCTTGAGAGTCAGCTTAACAAATTTCAAATAATATCGCGCAAATGTCAGTCTTGGATAGTTGAAAAAGTCTGATTAATTTAACTAGGTTAAATACTAATATTATATTAAGACTTTTATTAAATACTAATACAAACTTTTTTCAAGATTAAATATATCTTATACTATTATAATATTATACTCTCTATTTAAAAATTAAAAATTAAAATTATTAAAATAATAATTAAAAGAGAGAAAGATGATACAAAAAGACATCACTCTCTCTCTCTCTCTCTCTCTATATATATATATATATATATATATATATATATATATATATATATAAAATCGTAGACTCGAATATATGAGGTTTTATGCAGATATTTAACTGGAAATTTCTTGATGTTTTGTTATGACTCATAAATTAATTACAATTCATCAATTTTGTTCTAATTATTGGGGCAAACATAAATGCTTACAATATAAAAATTATGTATTGCGAGCGTTTATTAAATTTATTTGTTATTAATCAAAAATCCCCTTATTCTGCAGATTACATTTATGGTAAAAGCATCGTGATAGCTTTAGCTACGGCAAAAATCAATAATCTATAGTCACATCCCCTTGATTCGCGATCGCTTGACCTATATAATTTTTTAGCCGTATAATTTTCATAATGGATGAAGTATTAACATCGATATGCTTGTTTTGAACACATCAAATTAACATTATAATCAGTCTTCGTCAGAATCACGTCAATTACAGTTAATAAAGTAGAATAACGAAGACAGAATATCTATAATCTATTCTGGATAGATATAAATTTTTTAAAATTGAAATAAGATATTTCACTAGATATATGAGAAACGTATACGCAATAAAGAACATTTACAACGTTTTCATTGCAATAATTTAATAATTATTATTAAGTTAGAGAAGAATAATTTTCGTATATTTAGTGATTAACGACATCTGTTTTCTGATAAAAGATGTATTTTCTTTAGCAAGAAAGAATCAGCAATCACGTTATGAAATATCAGAATTAATATCGAATATTATCGTGTAAATAACGGTCGCGATTCGCGGATAAATACCACTTAAATGTTATTAAATTTGGAGTTCTATTTTGGGTTTCAAATGACGCAGGTTCATAAACCATCTCGTAAAGACCTGGATCTCCCGCAGGTAGTATAGGAGAGCTGAATCCGGCGCGTATAAATGGTGGGGAATGCAAAGAAATTTATAGTTTTCAATTTTCCGTCTGTCCGGATTCGCGCGACGCTTTGCAGCCGTTATGCATTAGCCTTTCTCATTTAACCCATTCAGTATGACATGTTTTCTTTTCCTAGAAGATGAGATACATTCGCTTTCTCTTATATACACAAGAAGACTACCTATCATCAGTTATCGATAATTTTTCAAGTATTCGATAACAATACAGCCTCGCAATAAGTATACGCGACTATGTGGCGTAAGTGGAAAAAATATATTTATGAATCAAAAATATTTTTGGAGCTCTTTTATTATATAATCTTATATATATATATATATATATATATATATATATTTTTTGTAAATCTAAAGTTGATATTTGTATCGAAATGAAAGAAAGATGAAAGTCAGTATTTCAATCTGCATACTGTCACCTGCATTGTTGCAATTTCCGTTGAATTAATATTGTTACTTTTGCTAATCTGTTGTTGCTTGCATTTATGCACTACATTCCGAGCTACTTGTATTTTATTTGACATATCGTTCCATATCGACATATTGATAGAAAAGTGACACGTCTCTTAATTAGCATCTCTTAAATTAGCAACTTTTCTGTAGAACGTTTTTAAAATTCTGAATTGGAGCAGCATTTTAATCAGAATAATGAATATACATAACTTCATTTTTATTCCGTGTTATACTTTCAGTTATAATATGAAACTAAACTCTTTAAAACAATGTTATGAGTTTTCAAAATTCTAACACTGCAATCCTAGTATAGTGTAAATTTCATCCCTTATCAGAGTTGTGACATTTTTTCATGTAAACTATACTACGTGTACACAAGCTATACAACGTGTCGTTTTTCTATAAAAATATATTAGTCTTTAAGGTCGATTTCCTCTCATTATCTCAAAAATGCTAATTTTTTACTTGTGTCGCTTTTCCATCAGCGGAGCGATACGATTTATTATTTTCGCAGTAGCGACAGACGCGTACACGACTCAGCATCCCTTATTTACCTCAAAGGAAACTGTTTACGTATTCCTTTGTTTGATAATCTCTCCAAGATAGTCACGATAGAAACTGTCTAAATCGGAGACAGGCATAAAACGAGAAATTCTCAAAGAGGTTTTCTTTACAGCTTTTTTAATATTTTAGAAAGAATCTGCAGGTCCTTACGATTTGCCATAAAATGATGAATTTGGTTATGCATATATATTATGTATTATGTATAAACTTATGTATAAACTTATGTCGATAACCAATAGGAAATAATATAGATAAAAGAATTATGAACAAATAAAAAAATATAGATGCCTAATATTTTTGACCAAGGCTGTGTGTGTATATATTTTATATATATACACACACACACACGCGCGCGCGCGCGCGTGCAAAAAAATTGATTAATTTTCAACAAATGCACTAATTTCATATATATACTTGCGATTCGCATTTCCGATTTATACAACATGTACCAATTGAACAATTTCAAAGATAAATCGTCATTTCACGAACAGATATTGGATTGATATATGAAAGACTAGAAATCGGACTGATGAACCGTAATTTTACGAAGTGATGTAAATGATATTTACCATTAGAGTTGACATCAATACAATTTGTTCTACTATTTGGTATCCTCAACTCTCTGTGATCGCGTTAACAGAGAAAGGCTATTTGCGTGCTTATTTATCTGTCGATCCGTTGGTATGTTGGACTGATTAGCGTTTAATCGATTATTACAGCACGTCGAGGCAAGAATTTGATGTAACACACGGTGATTCGTAAATGGCGCAAATAAATGATATAATTCCACACAATTTGACCGCTCTTGTTCGAGCGATTTCTCATTAGTCTGTAACGTAATTCATCTCGACGCAATGAAGCGCAAAATATTTCGTATTTCTTACGATTTAATCGCGCGAAATAAGCAGGTTAGCGTTAAAAAATCGTTCATCATCATTGCAAACGAAATCAATTATGCAAATCAGTTTGCTCATTGTGCAGACCGTAATCAACGTTGATGTACATTTAGCGGTACATTATCTCATGCAGAAATCCCACACGATTGCTTCAACACCGACGATTGCTCATTTACATATCATTGCATATGATACGACATATTAGATGGATTACGAATTCACTGGACGTAACGCGAGTATTAAATGCCCATAAGTCGCTTTACGATAATCAAATTTTCCCAAAGATCGGCGTATAACAAAAAGTTAATGATGATAAATTGCAAGATACATTAATGTAAAGCAAGTGCCGATATAAGTACTTTAGAAAATTTAAAATCCATTTTATGGATGTTAACTTAACTGTAAGCAAATTTAATTAAATAAATAAATTAGATACAAAAATTATGTGGGGTTTTTGACAATAGAATTGCAATTCTATTTCTTCTGATTTAAAAGGAGAAAAAAGAGGAAGTGTACATGTTAATTGTGTTAAGTTCAAGTAATAGCAGAACGTGCTAGAGTTCAAATCTGAGCTTCTGGTTTATTCTGTCTCAAGTCAGTTTCTCACTCTACGATCATGGATAGAAGTCTACTCTCGAAGTTAGAGCCAGGAGATGCTTTCAATCTGTTCAAAATGATCGAGTTTCATTGCCATATACGAGCACCCGGGAATATTGTGCTAACAATTATCCCATGATTGACCACCTAGATTAATAAAGTTATAATTACTATATGTCGCGCGTATTACGTGGGGGGAACAGATCAAACGCCTGGATAAACACAATTTACTTCGAAGTTAATAGTACTATACTAGCGGCTATGTGTGAGAGCGACGCGCAGTTAGTCGATACGGAGAAACTAGATTCAGTTGTAATCCTTTTACGTTTATTAATAGATCTAATAGGACGTAATTGTAATCGGTGATTGGTGATAATCGCGAAAAGCTGCCATTAATAATATACGGTGTGCCCAAAAATTAACATAGATATTTCCGGTATAAACGTAAAGCCACTGTCAATCCCGCTGTACATTCCGATCATTGATACATTTCGCAGAATTTACGTTTTGAAATATTAATCGCTGTGCGGTCTGTATGCTTTTGTCGTGTATGCCGTTGATAATCGATGTATATTTAGTGCGATCAATAACTGTGAAAAAAAAGAAAGGATTTTTCTAAAATCTAAATAATTTACATTATTTAATTTGTTTACTCCTGATGAGCGAAATAGACGGTAACATTTAAAAAACTTTTATGTTAGTTTATGACAACAAATTTCTCTATCGGTTAGAGCAAAAATAGGCAAAGTAAAATGTTTATATTTACACATTTGAATACGTGTTGTCGTTGAATACGTTGGACGATTGTCGTCTAAGTATTCTTATTTTTTTATTCTTGACAAGTAACTCAGTTTATTCTTTTCTCAACATTCCGGTGCAAATATTGATGTACGACGTACCGTGCCTTGAGCGCAAGCTTTTTACATGCAAAAAATATCATCCATCACTTTCACGAGCTGGCGCAGGATCTGTTGTGAACAAATTTCGAATGAAAGATGTTTGCATATTCTAATTTAATTCTTTTACTTCACACGTTTTCCAAAAAACAAAAAAAAGAAGTTTTCTGTTGCTTTGAAAGAAAATTTTTCTTATGAAAGAAAAGATTGAATTCTAATAAACTAGCAATTAGTTGAAATTAAATATAAATTTTTAAGAGAGTAATTAATAAAAATTATATAATAATTAAAAATTATTAATATAATATTAAATGATATGTTATTATTTTTCAAATTTGTATTAAGTATTTATTTGTATTAATCGTAATTATTTAAAATAATTTGTCTATAATTATCTTAAAAGACTTTTTTAAGTAACCAAATTTTGATCAAACTTTTATTAACTTAATCGGCAATTAATTTAACTGAATTGCATAAAATTAAAATTTTATTTGTTGTGTCTAATTTAATTTCTTTTATATGTTAAACAACAAAAGATTAATAATTTTATTTATATTAACAAAATAGTAGATATTTCTTAATAAGTTAATTAGACTTCGATTGGCTTAATTAAAATTTGATCGAAGTTGCTTTTCTTCAGCGTTTTACAATTAAGAGCGATTCATCTCTTGACGATAGATCCTGTGCTGAGGTTTTACACAATGGCAGTCAGACCTCGTCAGGATAGACCGCGCGTTTTCACGGCTTGTTGCAGGCATCGCAAACTCGCGAGACATGTGCCGTCTTTCAATAAGGCGGAACACCACGAATATTCGTCTAGCCGGGGAATCTGAGGAGATTCTACCGTCATGCGTTTTTGAAATTCCGCGTCGATATCGGTCTGTCGATACCGACTCGTGCTTGCGCAGCAACGGGGCGTTTACTCGCGCTTAAATAAACTCATTTTTTCCCACGTATTCCACTTTCGTTTCTCCGCACTCTGTGCCACGGGAAAATACGTCGATATGTAATGGAAGGGGCATACGATCGGATACGCCGCCCCGCAAGAGATACGCCGGTCATCTCGTGCTGGAAAAGTGCGAGAAAACGAAGGAAAACTAACAAACTGCTAAAATAAAACAGGCGTAAAACGTGCAGTGGGCTACTTCAGAAACTGCGATAAAAATAAATGAAAATTAATACTGCATATATATATATACATTTTTTGAAATATACATGGAAAGAATGGTTTTGCTGAAAGATCTAAAATTTTAGCTGGATACAGATCAGAAAATTAATTTTGTTGAGCTATCAAAATAATTATGTAGGATTCTCAAACTAATTGCTAGAATATCAAAATTTTTCGCAGCATTGCTCATTATTTTTAAGGTTCCAATAACATTATTTTGCTGGTCTAACAAAAATTGGTTTAACAAAAATTGACTGGTCTAACAAATCTAACACAAAAAGAACAATTTTACTGAGGGATTTAAAATTTTGCTGAATATAGATATGAAAATAATTTTGTTGGAACCTTAAAAATAATGAGCAACAATGCAAAAATTTTTGATATTCTAGGAATTAATTTGAGCATTCTACATAATTGTTTTGAGTTCAACAAAATTATTTTTCTGATCTGTATCCAGCTAAAATTTTAGATCTTTCAGCAAAACCATTCTTTCCGTATGCATTTTTGTGTTATAAACGAGAAAAAAAGATACGTTTGTCATAATGGAAGGGAAAGGACCGAGACAGAAAAGTCCCCAAAAATTTCATGTCGCACTGTATCATATTTGTCATTTATAAACGTCGCTGTCCGTGCGAGTATCTTTCGCGGGTTCAAACTTTAACAAACGTACGTGGTCGCATCTCGGGTATTCGCGCTGTTCTGCAGAACGGGTCAGCATACGCGGAGCCGCTCTCGCTCTAATCGCGGTCGCCGTGGTTCCATCGAGACAGTCGTGAGCGATGCAGGGAAAACACACGCCCGTAAATTCATCAGATATTCAGAAATGAACAGCGGTGCTAGATCGAGCTTGCATATTCATGGATTTTGTCTCCCGCGCGTGTGTGTTTGCGCAGACCGGCCGCGTCCGGTGAAGAATAACTGCAAACGAAACCACTCGCTCATCTAGCTACACTTTTTTCACCTTACAAATTATTTGAAAGTTGCGCAAGTTTTCTTTTATTATACGGATTATGTATATTATAATAGCATGCGGTTTAGGATTCACCTCATGTATAAAACGAATTTAGTGAATTCTGTAACCAATGAAAGCGATTAATTTGTCGCATATTTGAACTTATATCAATACTTGTAAAGCATTAATCGTATTGTATATATTATATCAAAATTAATATTTTCAAATGTAATATTTTTAACTTGTGTGTTTTACACGCGAAGAGTAACAGTATTTGTAAGAATTTCAAATAATCTTTATGACAAACTATACAATTTGAATTTAAAAACTGATTGCTTTAAACAAAAAACTTTACAAGAAATTGTTAATTACGCTAATGAATAAATGACAGTTTTAAATGTGAATTTCTGGATGAATTATCTTTGATTATCTAAACTTTTCGAGACAATTATCAAAATTGATTCGGCAATCATGAAAGTAATAATATGTTTTTGTTCATATATATATATATATATATCTGCTTGTGTGTAGCTCATCCTCAAATCGATGAGACAACATTAATCGAAAATCTTAATGCCTTCGCTTACGACCGCACACAGACAGTCGCTTAATCCTCCCTTGAGATATCCTCATTTAGTTAATCCTACACCCTACGTATCTTGCTACAATTTACAGATAGCCTTGAGGAAGGTGTAGCCCCGGTAATTCATCGCGTAAACTGTTCATGTGGTGAAGCGGGCGTTCTTGATTAAACTAACGTCATTAGAGGCCGCATAAATAAACAAGCGAGACTGCAAAAATGTGTGTCGTGATCGCTGCGATTTATTTTCTTATCTCAAATCATGCATACAAATGCAGTTGATTATTGATTCTGACATTCTAAAATAAAATTATCTAAAATGAAAAAATAACTTTAATTATAAATTAGAATATTTGAAACTGTAAACATATTATTACGGTATTTCACGGATAAGCCAATTATAAATTTGTAAATTACAATGAAATTGAAATTATAGACATTAATATAGATAATATATTTATAAGTACACAATATTGCATAGAAATCATTATTGACGTGTATTTAGATTTGATTCGAATTTTATTCTTATTATTAATGTAGACATTTATTCGATTATTTACTCATGTGTGGAATAATAAACTTGACGATAATTCACCTCAAAACATTCACGTTTAGCGTGCTGCAATGGTAACAGTCAATACTCGTGCAACAGTTCACAGTTTTGCGTGACATGTTTGTAACTCGTGCAATCTGGATACAATCATCGGTCATTGTTAACGATATCGGCAGCATATAACGCAACAACATTTGCGTGTGTCATCTGTAAACAATTCGTCAAGCGAACTATTCGCATAGCGCATTGTGCGCGATCAATCTTAATTAAACTATTCACGTTCAGTCAAGGGTGGAAAAGATGGAACGCAGATTTCGACGTGCACACGTAATAACGCATTTCAATTCCGAGAATTCGATGTAAATTAGAATGCAGATCTCGCGTTTAGAACGATCTTAAGTTATGTACGTGATTGTTCTTCAACGAGCGTACGACATAACGGTATAGATTAATAACATATTCATCACGTCATGTGCATCGAGGCTTGCATGCATCGATAATGCACGGCGGCGCTAATAACGGTCAATCGCTACGCGGGAGTGTCTAAATTTAGAGCACTCGGAGAGTGCTTGTTAGCTGTTAACTAAATCTTGACACGGCCGGTATTCAGTTCTGTATGTCGGCTAATATTTCCCGTATGCAAGGCATTGAATAGGCGTCACTGACCGCGGCTAAATCGATTATTACTTATTCGCGTTTATTGCGTAATGGAATCCGTACGTATATTGCATTGTACCTGCACCGCCGTTGAAAAGTGATCGATAATAATTCTAGGTGTGCCGTGAGATATCTTTTATTAGATATTTTACAATTTTTTATTTCGTCGTCTTCTCCCTTTCCTTCTTCCTTTTATATGAAAGACTGCTTGAGATTTGTGTGACAATTTTACTGTTTCATTAAATCTTTTCAGATTAATTTGCTTAAAATCACAAATTAAAACACACAAATTAAAATGACTTGTATGTTCAGGAAAAGAATGTTATAATGCAGCCTATCTACTAAAATTACATACTTAGAAATATTAACACATTTTAATGATAAAAAAATTTTTTACACACACACACGCGCGCGCGCGCACACACACACACACAAAACAATTTTTGCGAATTCCAAGTAGTATCCTTTCATTAACATTTTTTAAATGCGACTTGTGGAGTTATGAACTCTTAAGATCGTTTCATTTTATTATTTCCCACTAAAAAAAAGCAAGTTACACCTCGTTGAAAAGCGTAATTCATCCATTAAACACGCTGGCGATTATCGACAATTCTTAGAGGATAAGATCCCGGCGGCGCCACGACTTGGCGCGTTTAAAGCTCTCAATCCTGAGCCTCTTCCTCTTAACACCGTGAAATTGATCGACGCTCCGGATTTTAGCGGCTTTCATATATCCGTAAAATCTTCGTCAACCCGAAAATACATCCATCAAAATCGGATGACGCGCGCGATGCAGAGAGGCCGGCTATGAAAATTCCTTTCGCGGATTTTTCGAGGCGATTTTAGTACGTGCGCGTATGTTTGTCAGACGCGTACGTTTGCAACGCGTTTCCACGCCGATTTGTACGGAATTTCGTGATTGCGAAGTTTTGGTCTCGCGGAGAGATATCGATGTCGACGTATACACTATTCCCCGCAGCGGTGTCGATTTGCCGTTTCATCGGTAATTCATTAACCCAGAAATGGATCGGCCAAATGTCTCTCAACTCCATATGGTCAGATTATAATGATCTTAGATCGATCTCAATCGGTGACCGATTTGTTGCCTATAGACTGACATTTTCAATTCGATTATGCTAGTGTGTAATAATTAAGGACATTACCGTACGAATATCTGCTAAAAATGTTCTTTGGAGAGCGGTCGCCGAATTAATGCAACCAATTTGCAAAGGAAAATGAAAATCCATTTGCAAATTACTGCATTATTAAATTATATACTGGATTAAAACGAGAGTTTTTCCACTTTTTAAATTAGTTCTCTCGCTGCTTTAATCCATCTGCTTTCTGCCGTTTCTTGCAAAATTTTAATTCAAAATTGTTTATTCATAGTCATTCTCAATACGCCGTTGCCAATCACGGGATAAAGTTTCTCACGGCGAGGAAATATCACGACGAATAAATTCGGCGGCACCCTCGACGCGCATTGTGCGATCTGAAAAGTTACAGGGGATGTTATAACCTCGGTGCGCCGTAATAGAACTTAAGGTGAATAGGAAAGTTTCTCTCCTCACCTTCGCCAGAATATTTCAGACTTTCCCTGAGATTCTCCCGTTCGAAAATCACTTCATAATCTTCCATCCCTAAACTTACAAATTGTCTGCAAGAGTACTTTCTAAAAAATACCGAAACATCATATCCTTTTTTTTCTCCGTTTAAGACCAACGAAGTAGGTACAACAAAAAAAGAAGTTAACATCGATTACATATTCACTTTAATACTTACATTTCATCAAAAAAGTCTGATAATAATAATAATAAGATAACAATAAGATAAAGTGGGCTTAGAAACTTTTCTTAAGTTTGACAATTAAATTTATCTAAATTTATTAAAAACGCGCATATTGTACGCACTTGCGCAATATATTCACTTATTCTTGTTTTCTTTCTCGCTTCTTAATGTATTTAGATGATTCAACAATATAATTAGAACTCGTTATAATTGAATTATTTTAAATTACACAAGAAGTTTTGCGAGAATTTTAAGAAATGGGCTTTGCGCAAAATATCAGTGCTTGAGGCTAACTGATTCACAGCGTGATTTATGAGCTGACTTTTCAGTCTCTGAGAGAACAATAATTTATGGATCCCACGAGCGTGTGGTCTGCTGCTTCGCTCTGCAATATCATACTGACAGATGGTCAGATGGTCTTGCAACTTACGAAACGCAGTGAGGAACATCGAAGAGGGAATCGTCTGGAGAGATTAAGCGTAGTTAACGACCCACCACCAAGTTCCCCTGAAATAACGACTGCACGCGGAGTTGCTCTAATTAAACTTGGTCCAATAAATCACTTTATTAGTTAGATCCCGATTCCGTCATACAATTATGTCCTGTTATTACGTACTTACGAGAGAATTATGTTAACGCTTCAACAACCTGATTTTACGATAAATTAGAAACTTAGCGATTTTTCCCTCCCGATCTAATGAATGTGGAAATGAGCATGTGAGAATAAATGATAAAAGACGTTTAACAAATATATTCACTTTTTCATAATATATTCATCGATATGTTGTTAAATCTCTGTGTCATCAAAGACACGCGCGATCGTGGTCAGAAACGCGCATTTTGTACGATGCAGTAGCAATGCCCGATATTTGTATTGGCATAATCAAATTTCATGGCTGAATGCAGCGAGCGTAACTCGCGCCAATCTGCATATAATGATCGGCCAATGTTAGCAATATTGACACGCAGCATCCGTTCCCAAACACACGTGACAAGTTGCTTGGGGTCCAGGACAAATACGATAACTTTGTTACCGTGTGATGCGTACCACGCCAGTCGTGTTATACCATTTGTCGAGCAAAACGATGGCCGGCTATCACTCGCTGCCTGTTGCATAAGTTTTTTTTTGTCGTTCCACGTGTCGTAGAAAACGAAGTCGCGCGAAAGAGCGAAGTCGGAATCCAACGAAGAGAGCCTGTCGCAATTTTATAATAACATCACATATGCCGATAATTAATGATTTTTGCGCGCTGATCAATAAACAAAATATTTTTTTGTACTAACGCTAGTGCCTCGATCGCAAGTTCGCTGATTTTACGAACAGCGCGAGTACGGCAGGGTAATTCCAATCTGAGCGCGGAAAAAGCCGCACGCAGAGTCGCGATCTATGTCGCTAACAATATAGACGTCTGACCTATATCCCGACATTCCACTGTGTCGGGCACCGTGCGGGAATCGAAAGCGTAGGACGTCCGAAAAAATCGATCGCCCGTTAAAGCGGGTCTCGAGTAACTCGTGGTGAAGCTGCGACGCAAGCGTGCACGCATACGCGCCTCCCGCCCCGCGAACGTACTCGGGCGACATTTCATCCTCCGTCCGAGTAGCTTCGTGAAACGACGAGGCACTGGCGCGACACGCGCATAATGTCAGCCGATGTAATCACTCCGGCCGAGCCGATGAACACCTGGCGTATACGGCTTCTTTAATCTCATCGCCTTTAATGCGGCGAGCGAATGCGCTCGTATGTTGAACGAGAGCGTATGTCGAATGAGAGCGTATGCTGAACAGGATGCGCTTCCGCGAGAAGCGCTAAATATCCTTTCAATCTCGAAGCTTCAGCCGCGCACCGAGGGAAGATTGCGTCGGATCAAAGGGCTGCCGGGCTCTTTTCGCTTCGTATTCGAGCGCAGGCTCTCGGAATTGCGAATCCGCATGGAATACGTTCCGCGATCTCCATCCCCTTCCCGGCCCCATTAATAATATTCGCGAATGTTTACAAAGGATTTGATTCCGAGATTCTCGAACGCGTCGATCGCCGCCCGCCCGTCCGCTCGTTCGTCCGTCACCTATTCTCGCTTCATTTTACTTTGAGATATTCATTGTCCGATTAAGATGTTTACTAACTCGCGCGATTAATTCATGAATATGTTGATTATCGCGCAATTCCGCGAGCGCCGCTGATAACGACGAGAATGCATCATTGTTCCCGCGCGTTTATAGGAATTATAAGATGCTCGATAGAGAGTCGAGATTAACGGGATTGCGTCATCATTTCTAGACAATCTGAAACAATCCTCCGACTAATTTCGTATTTTAAATGGGCAAACAAAATTTTAACTTGCAATTAAGTAACACAGTCGAGTAATGTAACAATTTTATTCGCACAGACGAATTTAACTTGATTCAACTGTATTTCAAAAAAGAAAACTTTGTCTCTCCAAGCTTTCTATATCAATTCAAAGATAGTCTTATCATTTTGTTTTATTTTTTAGTTTCTTACTTTTTTGAAGTTTTAATCTAAAGTTTTATATAAGAGAAACAAGTTAAACTGCATTACAAATTTAGTATGAGATTACTTCTTGCTAAGATTGCTCGGTGCAACTTTTTATAAATGAAAGGATCCGATACATCTCTAATATAAATGCATATTTTAGCGTAAAAAAAAAGAGAAAACTTTTAAAATTTTCATTTGAGTCAAATGAACTGTACTTATTGCACTATTTTTAATGCAAATAATTATCAATTATTTTGCTATATTTTAAAAAAGAATGCGACAGCAAAATATTCTATAAATATAAAACATACAATTCACAATTAATTTTTTTATTGTATCAATATTATTTTGTCAATATCAAATTTTGTATAAGATTTTATGCCATTTATGCCATCTGTCGGCATGTTAACAATGATTGGTTAAGCAGTTAGACTTATTTCTGTGTAGTTACCATACACAATGGTACATGAATGGTATATGAAAATCAATTATTTCACAATTTCACATCATATTTTACAATAATTTAATTTACTATATTGAATACAATTCAGAAATTTCTATAATAATATTATTTTTTATTCAGCAAATCAAACTTTTTATTTTATTTAATAATATCTTATCTACTGCTGATAAAATATAAGCAACTTATTCTATTGACAAAATATGAAAATTCATCGATTGTAAGTAAATGTTCGTTATTATTAAATTGGCTCTCAAAAATAATCAGAAAAATATTATCAGTTGTTTTCTGTTCAGAGAAATATGTGCGTGTTTCCACAGAAATATATATAATATATTGCGTGAAATACATTTATGAACATAAAATATTTGTAGCAATATTTATTAAAAGAATTTATTAACAAATATATAAGAAAAGTTTCTTCTAATTTGTATTGCTTATATAATGTAGATAATTAGAGAGAAAAAGAGAGATATAATAATAAATGAAGAAACAAACTGACAAGTGAATAATACAAATAAAGGAAAAAGTGCCTTTATTAAATCGGATGTTAGTTTTAATTATAGTGCTAATAAGCATCTTAAATATATTACAAATTAAATTGATTGTTAGTCTTAAAAACACGCAAAGAAGATTTATTGCGAAAAATATCACTTCAGCCAGAGTTTGAACCTCTTTACCTGTCTAGGGTGAACTTCTCTTCTTAATTCGATTACTGAAGTATGTGGTAATATTTATCGTAATATTTCGCAATAAAATATTCACTGTTTAATATTGCGATAAATATTATCACATGTCTTAGTGGTCAAAATGAAAATACGCTTGTCCCGGATAGGTAGAGAGATTCTAGATTCACATCCTGGTTGAGGTGATATTTTTTGCAATAAATTCTTTGAGATTTTTAAGATGCTTATTAATACTATAATTAAAACTAACAATTATCAATTTAATTTGTAATATTACTATTCTAATTTAGGATTGCATTGCAAGTCCAACAACTACATCGGCGTGCAGTTTATAAAATTGAAAAATGTATAAAGGTATTTTTTCCTTTATGTTATATATTTGTTGGTCTGTATCTCCACTTATTATTGTACGTACATATCGCGAAAGACGACATTGACGTTTTTTCGTTATTATTTACTAGTTATTACGATAAGTATTGTGATAAATATTGCGATAAACCACGTGCCTTATGGTTAAATCATTATTATTTTAACTTTAGTTCAGGATCACGTTGTAAGTCCAATAATCATATCGCGTAGTTTATAGAACTGAAAAATATATCTAAAATTTATATGAAAATATTAAGCATCAAGAATTGCTTCGACCAGATAAAGGCACAGAGATATAATTAATAAAATATACAATATCTGCAGACAATTATTTTTATTTATATCATAACGTCATAAAATTTCAAACATTATTCACAGCGCAAATAAGTTTCGTGTCAATAACTTTCCAATCAAATTAATAAATATTGCTAGATATTAGTTAATATTTCAATCACCGCGCAAAGCCTTTTCCACGAATCTTGGTAAGACAAAGGCTGCTCGATGTACTTTATCATTGTAATATGTCATTGACATACGATCAAGATCTTCATCGCTGAATATTTTTACTGGTTCTGTTAAATTTGTTTGCTGAAAAACATTGAGATTATTAAGATATCAAATATATTCTAGAAAAAACTGATTTAAAAATTAATATAATTTATAACTAATATTTAGTAAAAAGATTTCTTTTTTTATGACACAAATATTAATATATTTAACTAATGTATATTTTTTAAATTATTGTTATCTGTTTAATCTGTGTAAATTATTAAATGTGGAAGTACATAAAATTTACACATAAAGAGTTTCTGTTATATATTATCTACTAATACTAACTTCATCTAAGCTTCCAAGAACGAAACCGATTTGACCCGTTGGATAAGTCGGCACGGCCGTTACTGCATAGGCAGCGACGGGGAAAACTGTTTTGCAATGTTGAAATGTACTATACACTTGATCCATGTTCATCCATGCTGTACCAGCCTGACTGGCAATGATTCCACCAGGTTTTAATGCAGATTTCAGTAATTCGTAATACGATTTTTTAAAGAGATTCTCGGCGGGACCTGAAGAAAACATTAAAATAATTAGTTTTGTTTCTACTTTCATTAAAAAAGTTTTTTATATATTTTTTTAATAGAAAAATTTCTTATTGAAATTTGATAAAAATGACTAGTATAAAGTGCACTTGCCTACGGGATCGCTACTGTCAGTAATGATGACATCGAATTCTGCTTGCTGATCCTTCAGAAATTTGAAACCGTCGCCAACAGAAACGTTTACTTTAGGATTGTTAAGACCTAAACTCAAACAAGGCATATATTCCCTGCACACTTCAATTACTCGATTGTCGATATCCACTAGCGTAACGCGTTCTACATCTGGATGTTTTGAGACCTCTCTGGCAGCCCCACCATCACCACCTCCGACTATCAGAACCTTATTTTGCAGAAATTTTGAGTATTATCTGTATTTTTTTAAAGATAATTTGACGCAAGACTTAAAAAATTTTAACATTAATGATATATAATATTTATCACATATTTTACTCAAATTATTCATTAAGATTTTATTATTGACCAATATAATTATCTGACATTTTATTTATATTTTGTTATCATAATAATAATACAAGTTAACTTATAATTTTGCTTTATATTAAGCAAAAAAATCTAAAATATTTTTGTATAAATACTTTACAATATAAATTTAAAAATCCTGTGAATAAAATTGATATAAATCTAAAACCACAAACATAAGTAATATATGTATAATATATTATTTATAACAATTATATATCATTTTATATATATATATATATATATATATATATATACACATACATACATACATAAAATTACACTTACATCTTGAGGTTTTGGATGACTGCAGAGTGCTAAATACGATATCATTTCGTGATAGGACATTTCATCTTTTTCTGTGCACTGGATTACGTTGTCGAGCATTAAAGCCTTACCGTGTGATTTTCTGCAATCATAACATTTTTATTTTTAAGAAGTCATTCGCGTCTAATGTCTTTTAATTCTTAAATTTTTAATCCGTTTAATTCTTAAAAAAAACTGTCTTTACATTCAATTTGCGCCGTCACTGAGAAAATACTCACGTTTTTACTACCAAGATTTCTTGAAACTGAGAATGCTCGGAATGCAGGACTTCCTCTACTTCCAACGAGAGTGCAACACCGGGCCAGAGATCGTTCACTTCGCTGAACCAACCTGATTTCATAGTATTCATGTTGGCGTAGTTTGCGTCGTATCTTTTCGCTGAATTGTGCTTTACATAAAAAAAAATTAATAATGTAAAAATAGTACGAATATACAATTTAAGCGTTACATGCTTGTAAATTGCAGCAAAGTTAAACGCACTTAAGCTTAATTAAAAACTATGTTTTGTAATTATTGATGTACTTCAAACATCGTGCTATTAAGTGTGATATAACTTTTCATTCTTAACTTATATTATGGAGTAAAAAGTTTGTTAACACAATGCGTATTTTATGCTGTCATAGTAAATTTCATCAGTTTTTTGTTCATAATATTTAATTCATTCGTGAGCAGTTTCGCTTAATCTGTAAATTATTTTGCTATAATGACAAAATTAAATCTTATTTCGTTATCAATGGTTATGGATTTGACAAAATGCAGAAAAAATCCAAAAACATCGAATAATTCACAGTTTAACAGAATAGCAATGTGTGCGATGAGTAAAGAAAATACTCCAAAAATTTCAAACCATGCAATAGATTCGATCACGTAACATACAACTAACTAATAAAATATTTCTACATTTTACTTTATTTCTTGGACTTATATTAGAGCCTGTTTACACACATAAAATATATTTATCATATCGTAATTTATTTACACCGGATAGCAACAGCAATATCGTGTGAACATGCGTATAAAACGTATCCGCTATTATACATGATCCGGTAAAACAATCGGTGTCATGTGCTCTTTGTCGGATTTATATTATTTAAATTGCTTAATATAATCATTAATAAAAGAATCTGAATTCTTATATAATTATTAATATAATATTTGATAAATTGATAATTCTTATAATCCTTGATAAATATAATGTATAATATAAAATGCAAATGAGGTAATGTAATAATACGGCGTATTTAAAAGCAAGGTACAAAACTGAATGTACTGAATAAAGTAATCCTTGATAAATGTAATCTTCCAGTGATTGGTTTCTGTCATGCATTTTTAGATTATTATTACGTAAAGAGATATCATAAGATGCGCAAGTAATGCAATGACGTTCACATATGAGCATCCTAAATTATTTCTTCAATGACTCCAATTAAGGGAAGATGAGACCTTTGAACGAGAGAAAAGATGGGTGCGGTAAATCACTTGCCACAAATTATTCATCGAAATGGACATATAAGTAAATTTTCTTCTGGATGAAATCTCGCATACGCTGCTTTTTATGCAGCGCATTTCGTTTAATGTCTTGCACGTCTTGTGTAACAACATAGTGCTTTCACATCGGAATTGATATTTAAATTATTCAATACGCTCAAATATCGATTCTTTATTAAATGTTGCTACAGCTAAATACAAAGCTATCTGCACAAGTTACCTGCATCATTTTTTAAAATAATCGTACTCCTTCGATGTTATAGATAAAGATTATGATATATAGAAAAAGATTTTATTCTCTAAACTGAACTAGTGACATTGAATTTACGGATCAATTTTATTTTTGTTTACAATTGTTTCAATTGTTTATCACTGCTGTTTATTTTTTTGTATATTATATATATTGTATATATTGTTCATGCTAAAGCTATTACACACGTACATACAATTTATGTTATACAAAATTCAGGATTTACTTTTGTAACATAAAAATGCAAAGCATGTTTAGAAATGGAAAGGGAATATAGAATGTTCATTTTTTGTGAACATTAGAGTGAGAATGTGTAAAAAAATGTTTTGTTGTACAATAAATAAAAGTAAACAAAGCACTTGCTTCGACGAAATCAAAAATTGCTTTTTTCGTTGATTTCTCGATCACTTCACTTGGCATTTTTTAATTAACTTAACGAATATTATTCATTCTATAAATCTTCTCCCGAACTCTTTTTGTAACATCCTGTTTATTATATTTTTCAATATTTTATCTAAGCATCTATGTATACAATATATAATATGTACAAAATAATTAATGTTATATTATATGTATATGTATTCAAATAAATCTTTTTTCTCTCCGAATACACACACACACACACACACACACACACACACAATCATAAATCACATACAAAAATTTTATAACTAGCATTATTATTTAATCTAATGTTATATCTTTCTGTAACTTTTATTTTTCTACAGCGTTTTAATCGTCAATTATATTCCTTTTAACATGCGATATATACAATATAACACATTGTTATCACATGGCATTAAAATGTCAAAATGTTGAATCTTATCAAAGATTAAAATGATAAGTTTCGTAATGCTGATTTTTTATCAATAATGAAATTTTTCAAATACTTAATGACACTTAATTGCAAATGATAATTTGCACACATTGATTATTGATATAAATTTAAATATAAAAGATAAAACATTTGAAATTTTTAATGAAATAAATTGAATTTTAAAATAATTAAATTTTACTAAAGTAAAACCACGTTGTATAAGACTAAATAATAACCGATGCTTAATTCAATATGTCAATGTAAAACTTCGAACTCACAAATTAACAATTATCAGCAAGCTATCCAAAAATATCTTATCCATTTATTCTGCGTTGTACAGATATAACCCGTTATTACAGCTTTTGTTTATTGGCATAATAATATTACAACAAACATCAACAAAGCGTTCTTTAAACATCATTTGATTTGACTCGTATTTTACAGAATTTTCTCAGAATATGCAAAATATTTACTTTTCTAAGCACGCAGCGATAGTTTACCTATGATGGCCGTAGCTCCTCGCCTGAAGAAAGCTTGAGTCAAACTGAGACGAAGGCGCGTGTAGGCCCGGTGGTTTCTCTTTATAACTGACTCGACTGTTTAGATAGGTTTTATCGTCACTAACACACTGCCCGATAATGTAATGAGGCACATAAAGATTTATTCACACTAGACGAAGATGCGTCTCATCTCGCTACGGTACAGCGCCAATTTTTCCTCGCTCTTATATTTGTATGATTTATAATTTATAAGGATTCGTTGAAATCTCTCTCTCGCTCATATACAATTTTTTAAAATTTATCTGTACTATTCAAGAAACATCTTTTCATTTACACGACTCATTATGTATTGGACATTAGTGCATTATAATCCATTAAATCAATTATGTAACACCAATCGGAAATGCTTCACTATGATATGCGAAGATCTTGCTGGGGAATATTTTCCACTATGAGATGCACCACGTTCGGTATGAATGGTCCTTTAATCAACAGATAACAGATAATACTCTTGAACTTTACACTTTATTTTCTTGTTCGAAGAGATGGATGCCATGCGTCCTGTCAACAGAGTAAACTACGAGAGACTGAAGATACAAATTCTCTTCTTCCGAAGGAAAGCAGAAGATTTTCTCAGGCACTACCTGCCTTTTCGAATTTAGAACCAATAATATTGGAGCCGTAAATTAATACTGATCCCTAAACTAATACTGTCGCTATGGTATGTAACTCAGGTAGTTTCAATACTCAGGTATAAACTTTAAATGAAGGACAAGCTTTGTTTCTCAAGTGAAAGTTTTACGAAGGCAGAGAACGTTTTGAAAGGACACGAAGATTATAATCTAATAATTCGGCCTCTGTCGAAGTAGAATTTAAAAATAATAGAAATAACATATCGAAAGAGAACACAAAAAAGAGAAAATTTAAAGTTCCGTTTATTCTGGGAGGGAACATGTTTGTTGCAAACTGCATGTTCAAAATCACAGGCTAATACCATCCATTATTTAATTTATCTTAAGAAGGTCATAAAAGAAAAAAAAATCTAGCCGAAAAGTCTAGCCAAAAGTCTTTTTACAATAATTTTCGTAATATTTCTTCTGTTCATTTAATCCATCTAGGATTTATATTTGTATGCCTAAATTCAACCTAATTTATGCATGACCCGAGAAGCTCCATTAGTTACTAACCATCGATCTTGTCGGCTATCTCCAGTTATCCCCGGGGATTCACTACATCTATTAACCCTCAGAGATAGGTCTGCCGAATTATTATACATATATGATTTTAAAAGTACAGGCAATAAATCTTTACTGACTATCTATAAAAGAAAAAAAGCACAGCTTGTTTAACATTCAAAATATTATCTTTTTTTGAAAAAAGAACACAGTTCTACGAGATCACATAATAACAACAACTATATATTCGTATTGGTTTTCAATACTTTTTTGAGGAAATATACAGCTAATAAACAACTATCATATGCTATTTGCTTAAACATCGATAATTAGCTGTTAATGTTTTAAGATGTCTGTTTTTTTTTCATGTGATTTGTTCTTTTATATTTAATTTTTTTATTTAATTAATGATCCAATTAATGTTACCGTCTGAAGGTTAAGACACAATTTTCTTGTTAAAATGTATTTCTATCTTATTTATATCTTATTTACATTTAATGTTTTCTTTTCATTTTATTGAAATTTTTTTAGGAAATATAAAACAGAAATCAACTTTTTTTACTATCATTTCTAAACAATCTACATGATTGATATTGGCAACAGGAAAATATTTTATTTAACAAAAGTTTACCTGCAGTTAATCACTTTTAGTAATAGCAGCATAGGATATCTTTTGATCAGATTTCTATATTCTTGTATCTTGCTCCCTACATTATTGGTATTGTTACAATAGAAAACTGCAATTCCGTCTGACGATAAACTTCTCGCTAAATATTTACACAAAATGTTGCTATATATTTAAAAATCAACATTACACGTGAAAAATATTTTAAAAAATATAAAATTTGGCACAAAAAACTCCATAAAGTAAGATGCATAAAACTTATATTAAACAAGAAATTGATTGAAACTATGTATTTTTCGCTAACAGTATCGCCAAAATTTATTGTACTTAAAATACATGTTTATATTTTATTTTATATTTTATTTATTAGTCAAATAATTGAAATTTTTTAATATGTTTTATAATATCACTGTATTATATCGATTAACATATTATATAATCGTAGTAACAATTTTTACAAATATTAATAAATAGAAATATCAAATCTTTGAATAATCTGTGGAATGATATAATCGTCAATAATTGAGAATATCAAAATTAGATAAAACAAATCGAGATCATTTGTCGAGAACTATAAAATTGCTAATTGTTTACGTCTCAAAAAGAAAATTTATAAAGATTGGATTTACAGATCTGTACTGTGCATGTGAAAATAAGGTGAGAATATATTAAACCATGTAGCTCTTTAGACGAAAGTATTATATCTTGATTGCTGAATTAGTAGCGCGTGCAGCTGAAGAAGTGCGGACTGTGGAAATCAAGGATCCGAGAGGGATTGCGACTGCTAGTCGCGTAGTTTCAAAGTTAGTTATGTCTTGCTTTCGCTAGAATACCTCACAACCGTTTGCATGTGTTGCCGTATCTGTTTGAGCGTTTCCTCTTCGCTGCATCCAACACTCGTACAGCTAAGACACTGTGTATTATTTCAAATGAAATCGTACAAGATTACTCATCTCGCAAAGACAAATATGTTTGTGCAAATTTCTCATTTTGATGCTCAAGAAAAAAAACAAGCATTTTTAATTAATTTAAACGATCAAAAAATTTTTTTCATTTGTTTGACTGCTTACGTAGTTCTCTCTCTTTTATCTTATTATTTAACTAGGTTCTAGTTAGTTATAATTGTAACACTATCTCGGTCCTTTATCCTAGTATTTAATTTATCGTATCGTTAAATGAAATTTTCAATCTTAACAACTAAATCTTAAATGAAATTTTCATGAAAAAAACACACGTAGCTTTTAAATACTGGCAGTATGCGACAAATGTAAAAATTTTAATATAAAACAAGCATTTCCCTATTTTTTTATACATTATAGTATTATGTTATTTTTAGAAATATTAATAATTTAAAAATAAATATTAATCTGTAACGTAATTGTAGATTAATATTGCTACGTTTTTCAATCAAGTCTCTACTGTTTCTTACTAAAAAATCGTAAGACAAGTCCGAAATATCCGATACGCGCGTAATCTTAAGATTGCATTTGCGTTTGCGATAACGCATTGCGCTCAATGCATCGAGGGTCGACGATTAAAGCGCCTGCATTAACCCCGGTTGCGTCACATGTTGCAGCTTGAAAAGCTACCCTGCATGGTCTATAACGCTTTCAACTTATTTCTAGGCCGCATGAATCGTTGATATCCCGGGATTTTCTGCCTGGCAACTGTGCGAGAATCGAGGTAAATAAAGGCGAAAGATAGGAATCTTCGGGCTTTGTCGGCAGGAGTGGTGCGAACGCGATCCCTTTCCCTTATGAAATTACAAAGGTAGAGATCGATTTCTTTTCCCTTTCGCCCGATCGCAACTCGGTCGACCTCCTTTCACTTCCTTGTCTGACTGATAATCCAGATATTGGAAAAATCAGACGGAACTTTCCCTACCACCAGATCACCAAACTGATTAGCTCGTTAATTTCAATTTACTCTTTTAGGAAATGTCGTAAAACGTTCGCATTTTAATCTGAGATCTACAGAATAATATTGGCGATTAATGGTCTTTTTTGTACGTCTGCAATTAGTTTATTATTTATGATCAATTCTCTAAAATACGTATCTTCGATTTTTATTATTATTATTATTATTATTATTATTATAATATATCTGTTATTATTATTATATATTATTATTATATATCTATATATTATTATATATATATATATATATATATTATATATTTTATATATCTGACTCGGATTAATCGAATGCTTGGATCGGAATGATCCATAAACATCTACACGAAAAGATTTTGGTGTAGCTGAAGTAACTAAAAATTTAACTAGATACAGATCTGAAAATAATTTCGTTGAAAATAATTTTGGACCATCAATATACATTGTTAAATTCGTAATGTCAAATTATACTCAATTACATATTTTTAATCATTATATAGGTCGCTATTGCTCTTACTCAATATGTCGTTAATTTAACTTAAAATAATGGAATTGAACAATTCAACTAAAGAAATTTATTAAATTTGACTCAAATTTAATTTATTGTTTACTAAGTGCATACATTAATATGAACTTTGTTCATTTGAAAACTAAGCAATTTACCATAGAAATGAATTGATTCAACGTGGTTGCTTTTTTAACACATGTTTTGATTAAAAATAACATTTTTAAAATAAGATATTTTGACACACAGTTAAAAATAACAAAATCTTATTTAACTCAAGGAATTGGTTTAAATTTGCTCCTTTAATATTTAACAGTTTAATTGTATAGAATGTTAATGTTAACATTTTTTTTGCAGCATTGCTTATTATTCTACATAATTCTTTTGATAATTTAACAAAAATTATTTTTAGATTTATATCTAAATTTTTAGATATCTTAATAAAATCGTTCTTTTTGCACAGAAAAAAAAAAGATTAGTGCAGCAGCAAGAATTTGTGTGGTAACTTACACCTGAAATGTGTGTAATTTACAATAGAAATTTAGTTATCACGTAAAAATTTTTGTTACTGCAACTAATCTTTTTCTATTTTTTTTCCGTGTGTGTATACAAAGAATCAAATCTATTCGAATTTATTAATCTGGAAACAAACTGTCCATTCAGTCTATCTTTCTCCTCGCGAGGAATTAAATGGAAGTGCATATCAGTCTTGGCAGAGCTCGGTAGAGCTTCGAAGTTTCGACAATATACTTACGAGAAGCGTTACTTAATAGCAACGCTTGTTTTCTTGCAGCTATCGAGATTCCTTTCGCATCGGCTCGGTTTATCGATACATTTTCGCGCGGAAACTAATACCGGGCGATACGCCGCAGGAACCTACGTATCAGATTACGCTACCACGAGGTGCACGAGAGAGGAACGACGTTAGATACATCAGTTAAGTCGATCGTAATTACGGCCGGCGTTCGTGAAATATGTGCGCTTCAAAAAGCGTTAGCCGAACAATATCTCACCATCGCGCGCCTCGTTATCAGCTCGGATAATCGTCGCTTTATCCGGAAAACTCTCGTGAGATAATAACGATGCAGAAGTGCCGCCGAATTTCTCCCTCACATTTCGTGCGGCCATCGTGAATGTATCGATTCTTTTATATATATATATAATATACATATGTATATGTGGAAAAAATGCATATATATCTGCACATTTTTATGGTAAAAGTTGACGTTTGTGCGCCCGATGAAAATGTCGATTTACTCTTGACATAAAACGCTTTGATGCGGCATTTATCAAAACGTGCTTCTACGCATCAAACCGGCTATCCGGATAACGCGCTATCGATGGGCATCGACTGGTAAAATCGCGAACGCGAATGGCCCATTTTATCGCGCCCATTACATCATGCTGACGAGAGTATATGGGTTCAGCATGAAAATGTTGGGCATCTAATTAGTTCCTACGTAAATTCTATGGAAATAGACGTTGTCGCGTCTGCGAATTTTGATAAAAAAATGAGGTAAAAGAACAGATGAAGCATAAGATTAAGATTAGATTTTATATACCGTGCAATTTTTATGAAAATCTGTCTATTGCTATGTAAATATTTCATTTTTACATATTTAATGTACGACTTTATTTCACGATCTCTGACAAACGTTAATGATTCTTAATTTTTACATAAATTGCACCATTGTTCTGCATAGCATAGAGGCAACATATTGACTAAAATTAACAAAGGTGAAAGAAGGTAGAAGGAAATGAAAGTCTGTAGACAATTAATCAATGTTTCAAGCGCTTTTTCGCGTGATTGATATAGCCTTTTCTGTTAAGCGGCCTTCAATCAGCTTCAAAAAGTACTTAATACAAAGAGTACAAATACCTGTTAAAAATCAATAATACGATAAATTAATAATAGATTAGAATAAGATGTTGACACACACACACACAGATTATAGTCTTTTAAATTCAAGTTAAGTTACTTTTCCTTTATATTAAATGTATACATTTTTTGAAAAAAACGTCACTTTAAAAAATGTTAATAAATCTAATATAATATAATTCAATTTTGTCATTGACTTTATTAAGGGTTATCAGTTATTGCATAGTAAACGAAATATGCTATAGAATCAGAAAGTATCATAAATTTTTTTTTAAAGAAATACCTAGAAATTCTGAAAAGACCTCATTTGCGAAATCAAACAGAAGCTAAACTGTCGTAGTTGAATGGAATGGTCAGGACTAACCTGAAAGCTGTTGAAAATGTAGCTGTGGTCGGTAAATCGTGATTTTCGCAAATTAGAAATTAAGGCACCGGGGTGTCCTATAATCGCCTAGGCGGATTTCCGTAGATTCGCGCGTGTCCGTGCGAAACGATCCGAAACCAGCGACGTCGGCGCGGAACGAGAATCGCGATCACATCCGCGACGAAGAGATCGGCGCGTTAATTTATATGTGCGTGCGGCACGACGACGGCTTCTGCATATGATAATGAAGGCGTCATTAGTAAACTATTATGCAGGAAACTATTATCGTGCGTACGTGAGCTCTCGGACGGGCGCAAACGGACGGACGGAAGCGCCGCGTTACGGGAACGTAATTTGAGGATTATGCCCGCTCGTATATTACTGCGGGAACAATGGCCACGGTGACGTCACCGTCGTACAATCACGTACGTAATCCACGTGGATCTTCTGGAATTCTCCTGCGCCGCCGCGCCACCCTTCAACCCTTCCCCCTTCGCTTCTCCGCGTCGCCGTCGCCGCTGCCGTTTCCCTTTCTTCCTTCTCGATACTCCCCGGTCTGCATGCTGGTACCACTGTCACCGGGTCCGCGATGTCGTTCCCTTAAACACAAGCGAGGTAATACGATATGATCCGGTGGGATTAACTTCGCCCAAACTGGAAGGAATTATTTGAGAGCGGGAATCTGTTTCGCGCGGGGGAGCCGAATCGCAGCAGCACGTGTGATGTCCTGGAAAAGCTGGCGCACGACACAAGGAGGAGTTACCGTTAATACCATGATTACGGTAGCGCAATCCTTATTGTTGGTGGCTTTTGAATCGAGGGAGAAACGAGGGAGGATATGTAATTAATACTACCTGATCTCGATCGCGCGGACCGCGGTCAACCCATCGCGTTCATTTGACTTCATAAGTGGAGCAGCTCGGGGTTTACGAGCGTATAATCATATTTGTGAATTGCATACGCGCATACTCTGCTACTCTGCAGTTTGAGACGTATAATGCTAAATATGTGTCCGCAAATTTGAACGATTCTCCTTCTCATGCAATTGTTAATTTATATGCACGCACTTTTCGTTTGACGAGCGCTCCCGCGAATCTTTCGTTTTATTAAATTTCACTCCTACTTTTCTGTGTATCGTATTTACAAATATAAAATTCTGCCGAAACATTTCCTCGATATGCGATAAACAAGAGGATCACGTAATTTACGTGTAAATTTATGTCAGCGTTAACGAAATTTAATAATAACGACGATGTGAATTTATTCGTTAATATTTATTATGCTATCATCAGGTGTTTCACGTAAGTAGAACATACTTTGATCGTAAGTTTCATCGCAACCTCAGATCTTCCCGAGCGAGAAGTTACTTATCGCGTTCTCCGCGCGACGATGCTTTTCCTGAATATTATTTGTCGCCGTGACTCCTCATATGAATTTTTATCGAGGAATTATGTTCTCCTCGGATGCGCGCAACGGTTGCTCAGAATCGAACTTCACGCGCGAGCTCCTCGTTCGAGGTTGATGATTGTTAATGCTGCAAGTCGGTTGAGTTGTAAAGCAAGAACAATGGCGCAAATTATCATTTATATTACTTCTAAGTAAGTCTACTTTACTAAGCGGGGATATCATGAATATTAAATGCACCGCGTGTAACTCATACACCATTTCCTTCGGCTTGTCTCGTAGCAATGTAGAAATATTCATGTACGATTGACAATTAAAAAGTGATAGGAAAAGATAATAAGAAAAGACTTTTGAAGATCAAGAGGAAAAGGAACAAGAAGAAATGGACTAGGAGGGCACTGAAGGAAAAATGAAGATAGTACAGAGGCAAAGGGAAGAATGTAGGATGATAGGCATGAGATATAAAGAGGTATATTATAAGGAAATAGATATAGAAAGAAAAGGGCCCTAATATATAAGAATTGAGTAGGGGAGAGCTAGAAAGCAGTAATGTAGGAAGGAAAATAATAAGGATAGATAAGATGATAGTAGAAAGTATGGTGTTGAGTGTGGTTAAGTTTAACTATTGTAAATCAAGTCTCCTTCTTGGCTAATATGAATGCTGAAGGTAATAAATTCTATTCTATTCTATGTACGATTGACAGTTTTATAATAGAAGAAGAAAAAGTAAAAGGGATTTCGAGAAATTATCTCAAAACATATCATATGACTTCACCCGATCAATTTCTGGCCATCCTGATCCATCGATCCAGAGTACGGTTGAACGCGCGATTAGATTCGCGGCAAAGTCGCGTTTGAAATTTGTTGGCAGAAAGAAAAATTTTTTTCGAGAGCAAACTTTATTTCACGATATCTTCGAAGATCCCCGAATGATATTTAATATTTCTCAAGTGAAAAGCCTTTGTTTGAGTTACTTTTCAATATAGAAATTTGCTGAAGGCAAAGTGTATGATATATATTTGCAGCTTTCCTATATAAATCAATAGATAAGAAGCTTCGTAAGTCATAAAAGTAACGATAGATTGAAAATGGTGATCTATATGTAAAGCCAGCAATATTATTGTAAATGCATTCAAAGTAGTGTCTCTCGAAATCATTAAGAGACAATGCTTTGAGAAAAGAATCACAAAAAGAAATAAACGATGATCATAGAGGAAAGGTAGAGGATTTTCGACAACAAAAAACCATTGTGAGCGCTGGATAGGAAGTTAAATAATATGGTGAAGAAGAGAAATGAAAGAACAAAGAAGAAATGGAACCTTTGCAGATACTTCTTCATTTGAGTTCTTTCCGTGCGCGGTCACAGTTGATAGGGGGAGAGGGAGGTAGGTAGGCTTCCTCTTTCTCTTGTCGATCCTTTTATTTAATTAGCAAGTCGGGAGAACTGGCGAGAAGAAAAGCCATTTTCGCACGCGGCTTAACGCCAGCGAACGACGGTTCGGATGGCGGCTGTTCTGGCGGAATTGTGGTAATGGCGAGCGGTTAGTCGTAAAAAGGGACCACAACCAGTGACAATTGTGCGTATTTTAATTGCTCGAGGGAACGTTTTGAAAAGGGCTCTAAGGGAGTGTGGACGCGATATTATCGACTATCGGACATAAATATTGTTTAGCTGATAGTAGCGATATCAAATAATAGCGTTAAAAGATATAAAATGAAATCCTGAATCGAAAGCGCTGCGACGAATGCAGAAAGTTTCGCGCCACGAGCGAACTTTTATTCGTTATTATTGAACTTTATCTACTAGTTATAAAGCGACAAATTCCAACAAAGACAGTTGTGCTTTGCGCGTAAGCACAATGCACTTAAAGGAGATAAATCACCTTGATTTACTTGCTATATATTATATTATTATATATAATATATAACAATATATGCATATTATATATATAATAGGTATATATTGTATTATTACTTAGTGAGTTACACAAGAGACATCATGTGAGCAATTTTATTTTGTTCTAGATAGAAATAAGAGATTTGTAAATAATTCTTTTCTTTTTTTGACATATAAAGTACAGACAAACTCTAGAAATATAATAATATTTTTTGTAAAACGAGATGTGTTTTTAATGTTTTAAATTGTCTATTAATTGTTTATTAATATAATTATCTTTGCTGAAATATTCATAAAAATTTCGAATATGTTTTATAAAATTTCAATTACTTTATAAGGGATTATTATTACTCTTATAATCGAATTCGATTACAGAAGGTTTTAATTACAGGTTTCTATAAATTTATAATATCACATTTCTAAATACTCGTAAAAAGTTCGAGCATACTGTGGATATCATCAATATTTAATCTCATCTTTAATTAGCGCGTTATTCAGGAGAGAAGACAACGTGTAGTCAGAATGTGATAATGGAATAATCGAAATATACATAGTTATTAATGTTTCGAAGATAGATTGGCTGTATAGTAACGATCCTCGAGTGTATCGGTACGAAAGTCGTTTGGCTGGCTCGTATACGTCTACTTGTTGCAGCGCGGCTATCGATTACGCGCGAAGCATTGTGTGGGAACGCATAGTTTGCATGAAAGGTAATTACTATTGTATAACCAGCTATGTTCCAAAGCATCTCTAAACAATAACCATATACCTCAATATTCGACGAATACACGTGTAAACATGTAT
Source organism: Cephalotes varians (assembly GCA_037157785.1). Lineage (NCBI taxonomy): Eukaryota > Metazoa > Arthropoda > Insecta > Hymenoptera > Formicidae > Cephalotes > Cephalotes varians. The sequence continues at coordinate 920,076 of JANQDE010000053.1, forward strand.
ACATATACGCACGCAGTAAATGCCCTAGTGTATTTTACATTTCACGCACTTTATCTGCTGAAACACACACACACACACACACACACACACACACAAAATAATATACACATATATATATGTACTCTATGAATGTACACACTCTATGTGCATCTTTCTACATAAGTTGGAATTTGTTAAAAAAAAATTTACACAATATTATTAAGCAAAGATTTATCGAATTTATTGAATTTGCCTTCTTCTTTTGTGTTCATTTTTTGTTTATTTATTATTGTTCCTTCTTTTACATCAAGACTGGAATAATGTAGAATAATAATGTAGAAGTCATACGAGTTTTTTTATTTTTAGTATATATTTTGCTAACATTTAAGAAAATTATTTCTATAATAGAATATAGAAAATTATTTATATTATTAATATAAATATAATACGTTATATTTTCAATTGCAGAATCAGTCAAATTTTCTTATTGATTTCCACATCAAAAATCACAATGTTTGCAAATCTTTTTATAGACTTTTTGATAAATTTTCAAAGTATATGTATTTATTACTATTCTGTTATTAATTTTCGCAGTTCAAATAACGTTAAATTTATTGTTTAATTGATTTCTTATAGTCTTTATAGTAGCATAAATTATAAATCAAAAATTAAAAAAATTAAATATTAATTAACACTTAAAGCGCCGGACCCGCTTTAAAGTGTAATATATGGACTAGCGATAAAGCGCCGGACGCTTAAATGCGTTTTTACATATTTGTAGAAAAAATATATATCTCTTTTTGAATATAAATTTTGTGTTCTTTCAAATAACAAAAATTATTTTTTTCTATTTGTAAAAATGTACGTTTCTACAAAACTCGTAAATATTGCGGCGCTTTAGGTAAAATTTCCAACAAAATAGTCGGCACTTAAAGTGTTATTATCGTAATTAGAATTGCTGAAATAAAATAATAATAAAATTTACAGAATAGATAATGAAATGATTAATTATTATTCTTTAATCTCACATAACATTTCTTATTCATAGTTTCAAATATTTCTTATTTCATAGTTTTTCTTATTGAATTAATTTAATTGATTTGCTACTTTAATTTAATTATTTAAAAATTTTATGTAAAAAATATAATATTATAATATACTTCATCATATATATATATAAAAGGATGTTTCTGCATTATTTGTTATATGACACGATACGAATAATTATTATTTGTATTGATAACTATTTATTATTTACAACAATCTGTGCACTATTTATTATAAGACATATGATATCCACGCTTAAGAATAAATAATGCAATGTTTTTAGTTGCATCTATTTTGATTTGATAATCAATATATATCAATATATTTTTCTCCTTCATTCAGCATAATAATTTCGCAAAGATAGATGTAAACGTGTGTGCCGCCATTGCATTATCTTTATCGTTTTCAGATAACTTAATATACCATTTTTTTCTAAAAAAACATACGGCTATGTTAAAACTAAATAATTGCGGCACACTCAGCGACATGCAATATAACTGAAATTCGGATGAGTCGTAATTATTTGCACAATTCATATTTGCTTTACCTCTTGCGCAACCCGTTATAATCCCTTCAGTTCATAAATTTGTTACGGCGCGTTCTCTGTGAAGCAGCGACGGGATATGCGGCTCGGTAATAAAGATGAATATGCGTGAACTAATGATCTACACGATAATTGGTGTCGGACCGAATACTTGGCAGCAATCTAAATAATTTCCTTCGAAAACGCACGGCGCCGCATCATTTGGCATGCGGCGCATTATTCGCCTTGCATATGTTATCCCGTTAATAAATCTTAAGCTATCGGGTTAACTCGCCACACTTCTCGTTGAACAATCATCCGCCGCCATGTCCAACCGCGCGAGCTTAGCGGCGTACATCGCGTTTCGTATTTGAAAGAAACACCGGGGAACGCGTGTCACTGATAATCCGGTCCACCTTCGAATTTCATGCGTCGTTGAGCAAACGACTGTCCCTCAGTCTGAAAATCCAATAACAGTATATGTGTAATCCACGATATCTACGGAAACTAGTCGACAGAACTGGAGGGTGTATCGCTTTATCTCGCTTTGCGATAATTTACTGTTATTATTCGCTGTTCCTAAACTGATTGAATCACAAAAGTAAAAAAAATTCTTTTTCTGCGTGTTTCGAATGAATGATGAGATGAATATGAGAAGAATATAACAAGCAGACAAAAAGTATTATGGCCCTTGTAAATATAATAGTTCCTCTTAATATTTTCACTATTATCAAATTTGAATGATTATTCATAAAATCATTTATTTAATTGCCCGCTGTTATATTATATATAAACACAATGGCACTAATATGCCAATAGCCAGAATTTGTTATAACGCATTTTTATTTCAGCACTTTATAGCATTAATTATACATACTCCTTATTCTTTTTAAACTATTATTCTCATATAAATACATATACACTTGAATGTTTTATTTAACATTTTATTTGGCTGCATACATCTTGTGAGTTATGTAAAGTTAAATAATAATATGACATTTTGCTAATGTAATTGTGCTAATGATGTATGACCTTTTTTTCAAGGTTTTTGAAGAGTTATTTGATAAGTCGATTATAACTATTGTTAATTTGTAATTTGGCAGAGCTAGTTTACATTACATACTATAGATTTTTAGTACTGACAACAGCCTGCGGAAAAAATTATATATACATATACACATACATTTGCATATAATCTGCAATATTTTTTTAAATGTGTAATAAAATACATTGTTTTTTTAAATCAATTTTTTAAATCTATTTTTGTGAGGGCGATCATATTACCACTGTGTTTTTTCAACTTATTAATATCATGCAATGTCGCTACATTTTTATAACTAATGTCTTAAATAATAAATATTTCATAATTTTGAGTCTAGAATCAATCCAACAACATTTTGAATATAATTGTTAAATTTTACATATAAATATTGATTATTAACAAGGTTATTATACAAGATGTAAATGGGAGAGCCATAATATCACTTTTTCCTCTATTAATTCTGTTTTATTTTGTTAAATTTAAAATTAATTAAATTTTCTATACTTTTGAGTAAATAAAATAGATTAAAATTAAATATAAAAAAGTAGATAGCTGAGAGATACACTAAACTTTGATGCATTATATTATGTTATATTCATTCTTTCATAACTATTTATAAGATTCGATGCGTTGGCTCCACCGATCTGGGCATCTATAGCCTCTAAACACATTTTCTCTCTTGATGATAGCACCGCATTACGAAGACCGTCGAAAGACGGTCCCAAAGTTGCCAAAGACTCCAGGCAAGCTTCGGAGAAGCGAGTCTCTCGCGGGCACGATAAACCGCATTACGAGTAGGTGGCACGAAAGCTCGTAAAACTATCTCGATAGCCTGCTATAGGCGCGCCGAAAGTGAAAGCTCAGCGCGACGTCGGCATTGCTCGTCTCGATCCACGACCACGATGTCGCAATTTCGCCCGTTACTCGAGATATGTGTGACACACCGATAATATTCGCGGCAGACGGTAACGCTCGAATGACAGCGAGTTCACTACTAGATAACGGCGAAGTAATTCGAAGTGACGTAGCGCGGTTCTGAGTGACTTGCACGTGGCCTGACTACACGTTGGCAACTTCTACTAGACTGATTCAAAGCCAAGTACCAAGACACTTTACAGTCTCTTCGAGTGATTAAAAACGGAAAAAGAAAAGGGAATTCTTGAGAGAAGAAAAACAATACATATTATGTTCGATAAATGATTTAAAATAGACTTCAATAGAATTACAACTGTTTTGGTTACAAAAATGTATAATATTTAAAATTGAAAAGTTAATCGCGATTAACGGCGATTGTTAATATCTTTGTTTATGAAAAATAGAATTGATTACAAAACCTTGTTAAAAGATAATTTAATAAGAACACGCTGTTCAATGTATTTAAATTAAACGCTTCGAGTTATATTCTTCTTTACATTGTAATATACATCAATATCATAAATGCACAGCTCCGTAAATAGANAACGTAATATTCGAGCGATGATCAATTTGTTGCTGCATCTCACAAGTTTCTTCAGCGATGCCGTTTGCACAGCGTTTGCGTTACGAGCCATTAAAAGTTACTGAATGCGATCAAATAACTCCGTACTACAAAAGGAGCCTTTTGTGCGGCATTCAATCTCCTTTGTATTTTCTTTAAAATATGAAAACATGACGACGTCACGTTACTTTTGTGATTTGCGACTTATTAACTGTTATGATGCAATCGGATRCAACTGTACTTAAATGTTAATTTATTTATTTTGTGAAAAATTTAAATTTTCCTTACAAATTTGCTTTGAGCAAAAATGTAAGACATTTTTATAAACCAATAAAAAAAAGTTGATTATTTGTTACTTACTCGATACGTGTACAACAAAGTAGACATCAGATGCAAAACGGATAACGGGAGAAATGTGAAAAGCACGATACGCAATGTTTCATATTACAAAGTAATGATTCTCTATATACAACACAAGATTTAATTTGATAATTTACACACATTCAAAGAGTATGTACGAACAAATTTGCACTATTAATTAGCATTCAAATGATAATGAACGATGATCAGTTGAATAAATATGTGCATTTGATATCACGGTTACTAACAGACTAAAGTACGAACGGTTTTTTTATCGCACGGATGTTTTTAATCGCATGATTAGATTTATCATTTCACGAACGAATTGATAGCAAATAGAAAACCGTTGTTTCTTACATGCGAGTTGAATAATATTAAGAAAAGATTAAAAACTGAAAAATTATAAAACTGAGTTATCGGCCAAATGAGACAAAACTACACAATTGCATGTAAAGAATTACATTGATTTATTATAGAAAATTTCTGGAATATATAGTATATTATTCGGTTTATATTTTTTCCTAAATATATTCATTTTTCTGAAATTTTTCTATAATATTCTTTTTTTATATTTTCTCGAAATTCATAAATAGTACAATTTGCATAATAACGCTTGTCAATATTCATTCTTAAATAAAGTTTCTTTTTTTCTAAATAATAAGACTTAAAATTTATTTTTATAGCTATCAATAACACTATTTATATATCAATATTAGTCAATTTAGTAAACTATTTTTTAATTGTAATTGCTTTATTGCGTTTAATAATTATATAATAATTATATGTTTTAAAAGATATCAAATATAGTATGCGTAGACAAAAATTAATTAAATCGTCGGTTCAATGCACTACTTGTGTTTCGCATATTACACACTCGTAAAATTTATATTCTTTAATTATTATTTTTGCAAGAACGTATATATGTATATATTTTGATATATTGATATTTTGATGTTTTGATATATTGATATTGGCCAGATGAAATCGTTTTCGGAAAACGTGATAGTATTTTTAGACACACGTATCGCCACCGAACCATTCGCGATTCTTGAATTTTAGTTAAAACATTTTTCTTTTTTGCAACGATTTAGTTTCAATTTTTTTCAGCCATAAAATTTGTTGTTGTTTCCGCGATTTATTTGGCAAAAGATTGTTAGAAAAAAAAAAATAAACTACACGAGTCAGTTTTTAATTGTTAATTGCATTTAGAATGTTATATAAGGAGAGAGAAATTACAACATATTTTCTCTCTCTAATTAAAAATATAGTTTAATAATATTATTATAGTTATTCTAAATCCTATTAAAAAATTCTATATTCTTGAAATTTTATTTAATTTTATTTACGGAAATAATTGATTTATTTTGGACTAATATCGTTGAGAGAAATTAATGTGCGAACAAGAATTCCACCATAATTAACCTATCACAGATATAGTATGTGTACACGACCGAAATGAGTAACTCCTAAGAACCAGGGTACTCTACTCTCTGTATTTCTGCCCGAGCTACAAAGAAAGTTTGACAAAGCCCAGCGAGCCAAAACACTGCTTTCCCGGCGTCATCTCTCGACCCGTTTGTATGTGCAAGATTTAGTTGTCGCTATAAAGCGCTTACCGCTTCCTACGTACTAAGTCCTGCTATGGATCAGAGGCCGCAAATGTCATCCTTATTCAAGAATGAAATATAGGTCGCGATGCGCGTTACATGTATAACAACCTCGTTCTACAGTCAGACAAGAGTCGATCGGAAATAAAATGGCGCAAGAAACATTGTTAAGAAGATTATTCAAGTATATCACAGCGTAAAATGACGAAAGGGCACGTTTTATTCCGTGGATTGTTTCGATTGCTAAATATTCTTTAATCCAGAAAGATATCTCTACATTCTGAGAAAATTGATACAAAAATTCTCAACAAAAATATTCATTCACATGAGACTAGTTTTTGTCATTTAGTATATCTTTAATGCTTATTTTACTTATTTATTATTAAAGATGTACATTCATATTATATAAAGACGTACTATGTCTTAAGACATATTAGATCTTAAAGATCTATAGCAGGTGTATTAAAGATACATTTTATCCCAAACACGCTTATTATTTGGGTAATTTAGTATCTTGTAAATGTCATGGCTTTTGTCATATTTTTTTCTATTTAATGTTCATTTTTAATGAACCTGTTTGTTGTCGAGTTACAATTCGATGAATTGGAAATAGATCAGGAATTGTATTGTTAAGTAAAGCAGTCATTACTTCGTAAGACCTGATATAACATCTTTTATCTCCGTATCATAAAAACTTATTTTCTCTCTCTCAGTTAAATATATTTTAAAAAAGTCAAGTTAGTAATGAAGAAAAATATAATAAAAAATGATAAATTCCCGTAATATTAAATTCTGTAAATAACAAAATTCGTTTAAAACAGATATTAAAATTTTTTATATTTAGAAGATGAAGAAAGTGTAGAACTAATCGATTAAACAGGAATAACTTCAACTTATGCTATTGTGAAAAAAGAAAAAATGCATATTGTTATAATATAATATACGAATTATAGAAATTCATGATATATATGCAAATTATAATAATTCCATTGATACTGTTCACTTCATATATATGTTGTCATAATTTTCAATCACGTCAAAACGCGATTTGAAAAGATTGCTGAATTTGCATTTGAAATTTCACTTGGGAAGAGCATAATACTAAAATATCGACATTTCAGTTACGTTAAACTCGGCAGCTAGTCATGTATTTGCAACAGAACGACCGAACAATTCCGTATGATGAGTCCGTACATTTTTTCTCTTTTCTTTTCGCGACATTTCTGGCAATCTTTCACTCTATTTTTTCAAGCGGAGCTCTTTTCAGCGGTCGTTCTTCGTTGAAACACGCGGGTATATACGTACGCAATGCAGGCTCGAAATAGTAAAAGAGTCGGAATCTTTATTACAAATCTGAGTGCACCTGTGCGGACGTACAGAGAAGTACCTGCTACTCGACTATCACGGTAGGAATAAGGTAGGTCGTTTTATTTCGACGGTGTTTCAATTTAGCAGCCGCTGCGAAAGAGTTTTGAGCTTTTATCGCGTAACTTTTGCCCGGCGGTGGTGGAAAATAAAAGGAAGATGAGTCGAAGGAAGGGGGAGGGCGCGAAGCATCAGATCGAAATATAAAAACGAGACGTCGCAACCCGGCACGAATATTGCCCTCATATTAGAATAGCGTATATATTAGTACCTTAGAGAAAATTATGAAGAGATAGAAGAATCGACCTTACTAAGTTGACATTTGAAAAAATTTGTTCAAATGCTAATGTATTATGCGCGCTGTATTATATCGGATTTATCAGCGCGTTCTCTTAATTTAAATTTTCTGTTACGTTAAGTGCCAATCGAGACTTGAGTCATTTTAACATTTATAATCGAGAGATTTTCCGTGTATTCGTTGTTTCTCTCCAGTGACGCGAGAATCCATTATCTGCCATCATCAATCTAATTGATCTCTTATTACATTAATGGAATGTGAATAGCATACGTTTCCGTGTTCAAGTGGGAATTTATTGACGGGATTTTATCGGATAGCTGTCATCTTTTTGTACCTTTTTTCGAAGATTTATATGTGGGTCCAATTCTGTTTAGCATCGATTTTAACTTCGTTCTACTATTTCTGTCGAACTCAATGCGCGATTAAGCGAATTTCTTTTTACGATTGTAAATCGGAACCGAGATTGGGATTCGCATTTGTTACATCGAAGGTGTTTTTAGTAGATGTGCGGTCTATTGCTGCGACAAAAGATTCACCACGATTGTTCCGTTCCATGTTGTGTTCGCCATTGTCCGTTTTCGCTCTCAAATTCAACGCGAGTTGATAGCTGACAAGCACTTCATATTGTTCGCACAATTGTTCGGTCTTGAAAACCTCATTTTTTGTAGAATGCCACATAATAAAATTATTATATAAATATTTGTATGATTTTAGTGTGTACAAAGTAGTGTTTAAAACATGCGTGAAAATAAAATCACATATAATGCAAATTCGATAAAATTAATTTCTATCTTTAATATTATATAATCGTATCGTTTATCTTCATATAATGTTCATTCAGGAAGTTTTAGGTTTCATTACAAACGAGGTTCTAGTTTAAACTCACTAAAATGCATTCACTGTTTAAAAGCATGCAAACCTACTTCAACTCCCATTATCGTGGAACAATTATAACGATAATTGTAACAGTTGTAATAATTTTACACTTACAATGATAATAATTTTTAATCAACCAATTATTTGCAATAATATTTACAGATTAAAATATGTAAAGGTAATAAATAAAATAAAAATTGATAAAAATGTATTGGAATTTATAATGATTAAAAGTTTAACTTAAACGATAGAGATTCGTAACATTTGCATAGATGATTATACGAGTGATTAAAGACAATAAACACGCAAACATACGTGCTAAAGCAAAAATAAATCGTAATAGATTGTAATAGCCATTGCATGTGAGTCACGACGCGAGAAATAATAATTCGTCATTAAGATTCTATTTTCTGTAAGGAAAAATGCTAAGTGGTCAGCAAAAAACATCTAATCGCATGCAGTGAAACTGCGTTTTTTTCTTACCTGCGTCATAAGGCTGTCATCAAGAGGTGCTAACATGAATGAAAGTTAATATAAATTATGCGCTAAATTATTCTTGTTTTTTGCTGGCTTTTTCTGTCCGGAAGAAATATTTATTATATTAAATTATGAAATTTTAAATTATAATATATATATATATATACAAAATATAAAATAACTAAGAATTACAGTCGGTAAACCGATTATATGTTTTATACACATTCATATAATTTATATATTTTCATTATTTATACATAAAAATAAAAATAATATTGCAAAATGTTAGCGATCTTATAAAAAAAATTACTAGAATGTATCTAAAAATATAAGAAACATTACACATATAATACATATAATATTTACGTACAATATACGTTATACATATAATAAATAAAATTTATAAAAATTTAAAAGTTTTGCATGTAAAGGCTTAAAAATAATCTTCTTAGACAGAACAGTTATCTCAAATGTTGTTAAATTTTTAACATAATGCGACTTAAAAAGAATTATTGGAAGTAAAAAATTTATGAAGAGAAATTATCTCAATCGTATTATTTTTTTCATAACTTTTATATCTTATATAAAGTATTTTTACAGTGTATATTCTAAAAGATCGCATGGTGTCTGTTATTAAAAATTCGTAATAACTCGAAGTGACTTTAAATTATTCAAAATAATGAACGAGGATACTTTCCAAAATCTAGGAAATAAATTCATTACATTTGTATAGTTACGATTAATGTTTTATTGAATGCGTAGTTAGAATGTTTAGTATTTACATTGATTCCACGTATTCAGATAAATAACGTTGATGAGCGCGAGTCCGCGGCCGCATCGCCACGTGTCGTGCGTGCCGCGCATAAAACTCGATGTATGGCTAAAGATCGTGACCGCTCATCGCGTTTCCGCTTCATCGCAGAAAAGCCGCGAAATCAGCGCATCGAGCTTTCGCGAAATACCGGTAGTCGTGGAAACACGAGAATCCTTCCGAAGTACACTCTTTCTTCACCCCTTCATTATTTTACACTCCAAAATCGCTAAATGTTCGGAGGAAAAATTTTAAGGGTCATAAAGGCATCCAGAAAATATCTTATAAGCGTCTTTTAAATATCTTCTGGGTTTTCACTTTATAGATAACTTATCTCCACTATTTTAATAAAACAAGAAACTGAGTTCTACTCGAGAGAAAAATTTCCATCGATAGAACAATGTATAATTCCCGATTTCGTTCAAAATAATTGAAGAAGGAGTGTATTTTGTGTCCCGAAAGATCCGATCGTTCGCGTGACGGGCGCCATCCGAGGCTGGATTATTCATCAATCTTGAGGACGTATGAAAGTGGGTATACACCAGAAGAGAAACGAAAAAAAGAACGGGCGAACGAACAGGGAGCAAAAACTCGCGTCCGCCGTGTCTCTTCTCGTTTCTTCTTTGTGTTCACATCGGACATTCGATCAGTTGAACGAACGTTTGCATTTATCATTTATTTAAAGATAGGTATACACTGGACGAACAAACAGCGAGACTGCTTCAGTGTATATCCACCCGGAGAATCGCGAGGTGTGGAGAAAGAACTTCCTCGCAATGACGATGGGCAACTGCGAGAGTCGATGGGAATTGAGGTAAGGCTTCTACAGCGCGGAAAGAACGTCGCCTCATTCACTTCAGGCTCGTGTAATCAAGTTGTCGCGAGAAATCTGCCTGTCTTGTCGCGATTTCGAAGAAACGTATATCAGCTCGGAAGAAGCTTTACTTAAACTCTCTGCTACCGGCAAAAGATAACAGGATTACTCTAGGGTGGAAGCCTTCGCACGTTTGAAAAATATATTTTTTATCGTTGTGCGGCACACCGATCGGCACAATATTTTTTTTATATCCGAATTTGTTTATTTATCTATTAGAACATGTTTCAGGTAGATTTGCTTTCCATTGAATTTGATTTGTAAAATAAAAAAGGCTTTATGGTAGCAGATTTAATCGTTTTAATCGAAGAGCACGATTCGCCATTATTACGATCCCGCCGCGAATGCTGGTCACGACAAACAGAATTTTCGCAGCAACCTCGACGTTATGCAATAACGTATCGTATAAACGGTGAAAGCTCGATCAAACGCTATCGATGTTTGGACCAAACAAAAACATGTGCAATCAACGAATGCGGCAAACGATAAGCGGTACAAATCACTTTGGGACTTGAAAATATGAATGATACCACGATTAATTGGAAGAACGATAAATCGAGCTCTCGCCGTGTACATTTGTCTGTACGTAACGAATATATACGTGTATATATGTATTTATGTAGAATGCACGTACGAAGAAAACGACTCACCGATCACACGCACACCGAAAGATATCAACGAACCGCATATCGAGCGGAAGGGTTTCCATCTGGAAACAAATTTCCTGCGAGAAACCGAGTTTCCTGTCCAAACAAATGGAGTTCCCCTTCCGCTTACGCGACTTTTTCACCAATGCGTATCTTACGACGTACCTTAGTACCATAGTTCCGTAATCCTCTGGTCTCATTGCGATCCACGCAGTTACGTCCGAAGTAATTGGTAATTTTGTGAGAAAATATTGCACAGTTTAATAATAAAAAAAGAACGTATTTCTAAAATAGAAATATATTCGTGATAAATTTACTACGAAATTTACCGTGGCAGTGATATTGTGTCCGCATGATCAGATTTAATTTATTATTATTTTTGGACAATATATCGATCACAAAATTATCGTTTTTCAGTTCTCCAAATTTTTTTTGAAATATTGTTTTGTACGATTTATCATCACAAAAAGATCTCTAAGTAGAGAAATTGCGTTCGTATTTACACGCTGAAATCTTTCTCATCTTTATCGTAGACACAGGAGAGCTTGGACCGTAACTTCGCGCGCAACAAAACACGTAGAATTACGATAGAATTTAAAAGTAAAACGTATCCTACAGTAAATCGCTAGCTCAATTCCAAAACGGAGTACAGTCGTCCCGGCAAGTACATTTACGCGGCACTCGCGCGAGAACGGGCCGAGATGGAAGATAAGGTGCAAAGGATTGAAGAGCGGCCTCACTTGGTGCGCACCGTACCGAAAAAACAAACGAACTCGCCGGCGACTCTCAGTCCTTTGAGCTACAGGACACCGTCGACCGAGCACACGAGACACGCGTGCACCGCGACTGTCAATCCCGAATAGCGTCTATCTAGTATACGCAAAAGAGACACACGTAAAGTAAACCGAGATATCGCCGAGTTCGCGGTATCACGCGCACAATCATCCCGGGAGCCTCTTCCCGGGTGGGAAATAAGCGCGACTCGTGCCAACATCAGGCAGCAGAGCAATGACTTCGGGAACTTGTTTCCTCACCGGGCCCGCCGTCAGGTCGCCGGGGACATACGGGCCGAAGGACGCCGCCGGGGCGGCGGTAATTCACGTCGGGTAAAGGCTCGTGAAACTCGGTATCCTCCAGCTGACGGTCGCCAAAAGGGACACGAGAAAGTTGCTCGCCAAAATTGCCGGGCTGAGGTTCCTTCTGTCGCCCCCGTGCATCGCCGCTGGCTTCTCCTCCTCTGCAACGAGATTAGAAAGCTGCGTTTCACATAGAAAGGGCAGGCGCGGGTACAAACCTGAATGGGTTGTTTAATGTTAGATTATATATGCATATATATATTCGTGGATGCAAAGGGCTTAGAATCGTACACAGACGTTTGAAACAGAGTTACGACACATTTGCGTCGGTTTGCAGAGTCGATTATAGTCCCATCAAAAGTTTTCATATCCTTCTGAGAGATGATTTATTAAAGAACATGGAAAGAATGGTTTTGCTGAAGTTTGCAAAATTATTTTTAAATCTGTATCTAAAAATTTAGCTAGATACAAATCTGAAGATAATTTTGTAAACAGTCAAATTATGAAAGACGCTCAAATTGATTGCTAGAATGTTAAAACTTTTTATAGAATTGTCATCAACGCTTATTCTACATAATTATTTTGATAATCCAAAATTATTTTCAGATCTGTATCTAAATTTGTAAGCTAAATTTTTAGAAAGTTCAGCAAAACTGTTTTTTCCGTGAATGAGCTGAAAAGTTGCGATCTATAGAACCTCATCCACTATTTGTTTTCATTTCCGGATATATCATGTAATTTTGCTGTACGCGACACAATATGTTATTACTTTTTATAAGCATACATCCCACGAGAAATTTGAATATTTTTTATGCAAATCATTATTCAACAATGGTAACTTGACTTTAATAAAAAAAGAAACATGAGAGATAACAGATTCACGTATGTAAATTTTAGAAATAATGGCTGTATAAATAAAAGCGGAATAAATTAGATTAATAGCGAACAAAGAAATATAATACAATATTCATTATCGTTATTCTGTCTTTGTGATAATAATAGAAGATATTTTAAAGACATACATGTGTAGACTGGAGCAGAAATTCTAGAGAAAAGCGAGAGAGTATTCTTCTCATAGCGGGAGCGGTAAAGTTTTCTCTCGAAAGTTGAAACAGCATTTTAAACGCTCTCTGTGTTTCCCCCGACGTTTCTAGTTGATATATAAGATGAAATGCGGATCATTTCACATTTCTTCTTGTAAAAAATACCGCTTGACAATCTGGTCACGTGCGTGACGCTCCCTAGTTGTCACGTGGCATCAACGGAGGCACGGCAAACAGTGGATGAATATCTGTCGAATTTCTCGAGTTTTCCAAGGCAGTTCTCTTTTCACGCCGCCTTAAAATCCCGCAAAGTAAACTGCTCTTTCGAATACTAAAATTTAATTTTAAAAGACTTCAGTACGCAGTACCAATCTTTTTGTAATTCTTCACACGTGTCGCAGTTCCCAACAAATTACCGGACGCCATAAATCAACGTTTCAACAATATTTTATAAAATTTATCACAATCTCAATTTTCTTTTTGTTGAATAAATTCCGTAGAATTTACTCCGTTACTTATACGAAATTTAAAGCTGAATATAAATATGTGACATTCGAACCTTAGCATTAATAATAGTAACATTCTCATATATAATAAGAACATTATTCTTATTATATAATGAGAACTAATTATATTCTTAATTCGCAAATAATTAATCTGTGTGTAATAGTTAACTTTAAATTTATCTAGCATGCAGAACTTTTCAATAGCCGCCGTATTTTCTTCGAATCTAATATTGTTTCCCTTATTTTTTCATAAACTTGGGTAAACAAGACTGTAAAGTTTAATGTAAAGAGATTAACACAGTCTACACTAACTTAGAAAAACTTTAGACGATTGGCGATGTCGAAGCCATGTCATGCACGAGATGAAAAACAGATTAAAATAAAATCGTGTGAGGGAGAGGTATTGTCCCGTGTAAAGAGGAAACAATAGATAAGTTTGATAATGTCCCACGGACACTGTCGCGTTGTTACTAAGCGCGTTAAAATGTAAGTAAAACCGACCCGAAGTTATACACAGTACTTTTAAAAAATTGCGTTCGAACTTCGTCTTTGCGGAACAAACTCGGGGGTTTCGTAAAAGTTTTGTCGTTAGGGGGATGATTGTACAATTTTGAAGCTTCCTTCTGTTCTGTTATCGTGGGCGAGCTATGTGAGATTGCAGGATGAATGCGTTTGAGAGAACCGCTAAATCCGATCATAACGAGCTTCCTGCGAGTCGTTTAATTGTTCAGCATTTATTCGAATGAATATTCAAGTTTCGTGAATTTCTTTCTGACTGATCGACGGCTGATTTCTTCTTTGCCGGAAGTAACTGGAGCGAGTTAATTACCTTCGCGTTTTAATCCGTGAATTCGGCCTACTGACACAATCCGCAAATCTCTCGTACTGCGGATAATCGGATCTTTAGCGATCGCATCGCTGTAATCCATGATTAAGCATTACGTACAATAGAATCCAAAGGAAAGCCAATAAGGTTTAATCACTGGGAAACGCCAAAGATTCCCTCCTTGACGTGCACACGTGTCGATATTGCTTGAACCACGCAACGTTTGCATTGTTCATTAAATGCAAAAGCGGATCTGCTTTCGTGTTCACGTTATGCTCAAAATTTTCTCATCCGTGAAATCAAAATGAATTATTCGATAAATAATTCCGTATAACACAGTTTTAATTAACGTCTCATCTTCTATGAACGTTCTTACGATAAAATTTCACAATACACATTCGTAGCAATCGTTTGTGATATGTTTTTATGTACGTATATGTATCTTTCATATAATACCGTTGGCGAACGTCATTAAATTTTTTGATGCATAAGTAGCAGATTATTGTGGTAGTAAACAAATAGTCTTATTTCGCTTCATATCGAGAACGAAAGGGATTGATAGGCTTTTTTTTCAACTGAACTTTTTGCACAGTTCATTCTTTTTTTTCTTTTCATATTGGAGAAAAAATGAAAGGATGAACCATACAAGATGTTCAGCTGAAAAGACGAGACAAATCTTCGTTTGTTTAGAAACATAATTTCAATTCCTCTAATCTTTAATTTGTATGCAACTCACGGAGGTTTCTTATCAGAGGATATTGATCCAGTATCTTTTATTGAAATATGCAATCTATATTTTGAAAGACAAGTAAATATCTATTACATTAAATAAGTTAAATATATGATACCGCGCAATCTTTTTTATTGAGTAAAAATTTCAATTGCAATATTTAACGTTAAAATATATTTTGTCGACATTAATTGGCGTGAAATAATAATTTTATTGGATTAAATTTCACGTTTAGAAATTTCCCTCAATTAACCTCAAATCCCAAGCTAAATTTAGCTGAAACTAATGAAGGTTTGGCTTCGTGTTTCTCACCTTCGATCACATGAACCATGACAGACGCCGGTTTGGCGTTGCTAGGTACACATGTGTAGTTGCCGTCGTGCATAAGCTTCGTTTTGTTCACCGTCAGAATGGAGCCGCTCGACGTGAGCTTAACATCAACGCCGGGCTCCTCGTCGTAATTTATCATACGACCCTGACGATACCAGAAGACGTAAAGGGGCTTTTCCGTGGCCGCCATAAGTTGGCATTCCAAACGGAGGCTCGAGCCTTGCTTCACGTGCAGATCGGGCGCACCTGGTATTATCGAGTACGCCTGCGTAATCTTGAGACGAGCGAAGTTTCGCTGCACCGGATGCGACGTCACCTGCAGACGTAATATAGCAATACCTTTTCATAGTACGTTTAGACACAAATTCGAGAGAGCTAAAACATTTGCACAGGATGACAATCGGAAAGTTAAATAACCGAAACTAAATAACTGTTACCTTGTGATAAAAATTGGCAGACTAAAATGAATTAAATATTATATTGTAAAAGAAACCTGTTGTTTTTGTTAACTTATAGTGTACAAAGAATCCATTTGTTACATAATAATAACTGTTTAGTTTTAACAACTTTCCGATCGTCAACCTATATAATTTTATTTGCTGATAAAACGAGAAAAATCATTTTTTTTTTTTTTTTATAAATTTACCTTTAAATTATCTACAATAGACATAAGAGTATACACAAACACGATTATTTGGAATAATAACGAGTGATTTATATAAATTTAATGTTTTATACGATAAAATGATATTAAGAAATATACTATAATTTGAGCAGTGAGCATTTTCCGCATAACAATGGCCAATTTCAAATTGTAATAAACCATGCATTATGTAATATATACTATAAATTGTATTCATGTCATCAAAGCGATTGATTGTCCTTTGGAGAACCCAGCTGGGGCTAAAGCCGCGGCTAATCACCGCGACCTGAAACACAGCTTGTGACCGACCGCTTTGGCATTTCAGCTGACATTTTAGACATGCGAAACCTTTAACGAAGTGTCATGGAATCATACATTAAATTACTCACTTTATCAGGCATGGTTAAAAACATTCAAACGCTATTTCACTTAATCGGTACTGAAAATTTAAACTCATTCAATTTCGCATTCGAAAGCAAGAATAGATCGATATCAGTCTATCTCAGTCGAAATCTTTATTGATGAGATAGTAATCTCATTATTACGGAAGACTTGAGTATTCTCATTATTATGAAAATTTAATGATGTAAACTGAATAAAAGAAGATCGCATGTAGCAATAAATGATCTCTTTTTACTTATATATATATTTATACAAAGCAATAGATGATCTCTTTTTGCTTATATATATATTTATACAAAGTTGAAAGATATAGAATTTATACGAATAAAGATAAAGTATACCAATCTTAAATTATATAAATACGAATACAAATATATTAAATAAAATTGCAATACCACAATTAAAAATATCTTGAAAATAAAAAAAAATACTATTGAAGAATAAAAAGTTTGCCAAATTACCTGACATTCATAGAGGCCGGCATCGTCCACTGTTACGCTGCGTATTGTGAGTGCCCAATCAGTACTCGAGTGCCTGACGACAAATCTCTTGTCAGTGGAGTGTGTGCTGGTTCCGACTGTTAACAATTGTCTATCTCTTACCCACGTGATCTATAACAAAAAAAAAAAAAACAAGAAAAAATTAATATGTGTAATAATTTGAAAAGAATTCTCTTATTAACTTCTCTTGATAATTTATAAAAACATAGCTATAACACTAAGAATTATTGTCAATCAATGGCAACTAAATATGAAATTGAATAAAATTACAATAAGATATACACTCGTAAAAGTAATAATTATTAATAAATGCAACTATTTAAAATATTTTTATAGATTACATGTTTTTATTACATTTTTTTATAATGTACATTGTGAAAATTTCTTTGTTTGCGTAAATAATTTAAAAAACTTTTTTAAAGATTATTTAATGAAGATTGATTGGATAGGATACAAAATTGGAATTATTTAGCGCACCTTATTGTTTACGCCTTATTATATACGTTTCACATATTGGTTATTATTCTATTCTTACTTTGAAATTATTTGATCTATAGAATTAAACAATTTACAGATAAAAAGGAAAGAATAAACTTGCTTTTAAAATAGTATAATTTTATGAATATTACAAAAAATCTTTTATCTTTAAAAAAGTAGTTATGATTATAGCTGCAGGATTTAGATAATGAAATTATTTATGTGACATAAATGACATATTCGAAAACAATAGACTATTTATAGTAACAATATATGTATAGAAAATAACGTATGTCATGTGAGATAATGTGAGAGAGAAGCCTCGATATGCATCGAATATCAATTATCACGGCCATTAGAGTACCCTAATTTCAAAGGTAATTTTCATTCCCCAGAGACTAGACCACAAAACTATGCTCAACATATTGGATAGAGCGGCTACATCGCACGGTATTTTAATTATGTAGCGATACCATCGATTCTGCGCCATTTTTGGGCACAATCAAAGAAAATCGATTTATTTAATACTTTATAAAAATCTAAATCTATCAAATCATTGAAAAATAAAAGAGAGTTGATTTGCGAATTTTTATTTTCATTCACTTTATTATCATTATCATAAAGCTTTTTTAATTTTATTACACTTTACTTAGACATTGAAAAATTTTTCTAAAAATTTTTATAGAGATAAAAAAAAGGAGAATTTAAATGAAACTCTTAAATATTTTTCATGTTAAACAACAAATTTTTCTCGTGGATATCTATGTTATACGAACACTACTATCATTCTATATACACATATATATTTTATTTGATTTAAATATAGTATTACCTTAAAGCTACTTTATAGCGAATAGACCGTATAGATTGACTTTATATTATATTTGTAAGATTTGTACGACAAATATCGGCTGCATCGATTCATTATTTAGAAAATGCATTTTTACCAATTATTAAATAAACACTAAATATTTGAACCATGATTATTGGTATACTGATTACACAGCTCAGAGCACTTCCCCGTTTGTTAAGGAAGTACATAATTACGTTTCCTAAACATAATAACAGGGATGCCCAACAGCTCTCGGTGAAATTTAATTATTTCCGATTAGGAAGTTCCTCGTTATGAAGGCTTCTTTTGAATTTTGATCCGGTAGATCAGAGACGTACGATAGATCAATGTCACGTTGCCATGCCAATTATTTTTTATGTCCGCATCCCTCGTCGAACTCCACCATAAACGTCTTAGTACTCCCAGAAACATAATTAAACCGATTCCATGTAACACATCCCGGGGAAACCAATTCCCAAGGATATGACATTTCTGGTACTGCCAAACCCAGTAATCCGGAGTGCTTGCTGTAATCCTGACTCCTACCACGAAAAGGACCTATCTACGGCGTATCTACGTGTGACGGCGAATCCAATATGGCAGGAGCACGTGTGTGAGAGAGAAAAGAGAGAGAGAGAGAGAGAGAGAATGTGTATGTGTGTGTGTTTGCACGTCGCTAGTCTTTGACTGGCGGGAGTTATCGGGTAGTAAAGTTTGCCTCAATCGGCGAGAAGTTACGAGAACTTCGCGGTGTCTTCGCGAGCAGTCAAGGAAGGACAAAGATCTCAAATTCCTCCGACGTCCGTCTTTCGGTTTCAACTAACTCCAGACGGTTATACACACACGTACGGATTGTTAGGACGAACAATGTCCCTGTCTTGCAGCCGAGTACGTGGACTTCATTGTTCAAGATACTTGCGTAGCCAATTAAGGAGGTTCTCTATTGAGAGTCGAAGTAACCGAATCGCGATGAATCCCTCAAGCGAGACTAGTACACGTTATAACACATATTACACGTGGAAGATAGCTCGATCTAGATTCCCGACGTCTAAATTATCCGAGGGATTGCACGTTGTAGTACCTCTTCTAATTATTTTTAGTTCCAACGTACGCAAAGATATTGTGGGATATCTACTTTACAAGAGAAACTGTTGAAGTCCGTGCGCGCGGCGGGCCTATTTGGCTTTTCAGCGGAAAGGGTTAAAAGTTTGTACGAAGCGAGCGAAAATTGTGGGTAGTCCGCCGAAGGATTAAAACCAATTAAAACTTGGAACGAAATGCAAATTGGAGTAGCATGTCCGACCCGCGTCGGGCCTTCTCCGTACTTAATTTCCTCTTACGTTGTCTTGCCTGACTCGATCATCATCATCAGTCTTGTTAGACGCGGGTTAGGTAACCGATGGCCCCGGAATTCCCGCGGGAAGCTATTAAGCCGAGACCTGGGGATTGCTGCTGGCCTAGGCGAGAGAGATTTTGTACAGCAGCAAGTAAATGGCATCTACACGCGCGAGTAGCGCACACACGCGGCACATAAGCCGAGTTGACACCGCCGTGGGACGCGTGGGAGCTTAATTGGGAAATACCCCGGTTACAGCGTGCCAAGCCGACACATTCTTTATCTGTCGGGAATTGCCATCCGCGATCGGTGACTCGCACCGTTACATACCAGATATCTCGCGGGAATGAATGGCACGGGGCGCGAGGACAGAGATCGCGTTTAAACGCGCGATATTGCAGAGTTGATTGAAGCGCGTGTTAAATTATAATGAAATAACGATTCGAGGAATCGCTCTAAGAATTTTTATCGTTCGATGAAGAAACGGAGTAATTTTCGCAGTGATAGGAATATTTCCACTCGCAATAACTTCGCGGCAACGGCAGGAAGGAAATTAAAGGTGGCCCGTCTCGTCGCTACTGCACTCTCGTATTCGCTTTCGACTCTTGCTCGATAGCAAACATCGGGATTGCCGATAAGGAACACCGAAAGTTCATTCGTTTATCAGGCGAACCGTTTTAAAAGTATTCTTGTAATGAGAAAAGTTCCCTCACCTATCCGCCCCGCGCGGGAGTCCAGCCAACCACTACACAGCCGCACTCTATACGCGTCACAACCTCGGAAACTTAAAGCTATGTAGCGACGTATTACTCACAAGATCGAAAAGAACTGAAGGTGAAATTCCCTCTCTTGAAATATTAAAGATAATTAAGTTCTAAACATTCACATGTTAAATTTTCCGTAGCGATCGCGTACAAATAACACATTTCCTTTTTTTTTTTAAAAATGTCGATTTAATTTTATGAAATATTTTCATATGAAAATGATAAAAGCAAAAATTATCGCTTGGAATGAAAATATTCGTAGAACACACGTCTGTTTTTTGGGTCAACGTGTCTAAATAATTTATATTAAGCTTTTAAAAATTATTAAAAATATTGGACATTTCGTTATATTACAGCTTATTATCAAATCATTTATTTTCATTGATTTTCATCACGACGTGGACATTTAAAGACAACTCTTGCATAATGTTATTACCTGCAGGCTTTTGTCGGACTTACAGCAATAAAAAATCGATTTTCTTGCGAGTCTGAAGTGACAGTTTGCACACTGATCATAGCTTAACAAGAACAAACACACTATCCAGGTTTAGTTTGAAAACAATTATAATCGATATGTCAATTTTGACGTATTGAGACACGAGAGTGTGTTAGTCAATTGCTGTGCACCGCTCAATCACTGTATCTGTTACTTTATTTAACCAAACATTGATGTTATCATTTTAGTAGTGATTGACATTAGCTAATCGCGCAACGGATTTCTGTACACGATGCTTTCGATAACAATGCGAATTTGTATCTGAACACTTTAGATAAATCTAATCAAACTGTTGACCTTGCGATTTAATAAATGAATACAACATACACATGCCGTACGACTGAATTTAGTTTAATAGAAAATATCGAATGTAATAAGAAATCGCAGCTATCGTTAAATAATGACGTTATACATCTACGTTACATTAGCTCCGTAAATGGATATTCCCATTTATATTCATGCGAAAGCATTAAAACGCTTAATTTATTTTTCATCATTTCGCGATATCGATTCCGTCCGTGCCATCCAATCTGACGTATCTATTCGTGATTATCAATCGCGTTTCATCGCGATACGTTTCAGCTTGCATGTAAAAGGGCGCTTTTGAAACGTATTTTTCCGATTCGACGTAGAACAAATTATATCACACGCACAGAAATCGAACCGAACGAACCAAGAGCTTTGCGGTATCCGTGAGGACGAGCAGTTGAATCCGCCCGTTTCGCTGATGTATCTTGCGCGACGCCCAGCAGTAAACTCGTGTTATAATAGGTGGAAAAACACGTATTCACGTAATTTCACAAACGAGGAAACGGAGAGGTACCCAGGGATACTTTAGCGGCGGGAATTTAATGTTTCAATATGTCTGCGAAGGAATTCGTCGCTCCAATCTTTTCATTTCCGATAATTCCCCCCCATTCCGCCGACCTTTCATTCGCTCCAGCTGCATTCTCAAAGGAGAGAGCTCTACTCCGCCGCACTCTATCCCTCGTATCTCACTATCCGGATATCCTCCATTATACCCTCGCCCGTCCTATCCCACGATTCATCGTGGCCGAGGACGTTCCTCGGGGAAGCATTCCGCTTCGCGGCAGCAACCCGCGCATATCCATTTTCTCCGTCGGCGATGACGTCGAGGCAGAGCGCGTGGCGTAAAACGTCAACTCCTTCGTAACACTTCGGCGGCGTTTTTTCACCGCCCAGCGATTTGGCATTTATCGTGATTCTCCTTAGGTCGACGTTACGTTTCCTTCGCGACACCGCTTTCAACAGCCAGGCAGGTGATCTTTCCGGTCGAGGGTTTCCATTATACATCACAACGTTACGTTATCGCGCAACGTCGACTTTGGGGACGAGATAAGTGCCCAATACGTTCTGGTCTTGGCAGAATAAATTAATTTCATTAAATGCGTTTCACATTTTGAGAATCGAACTCAAAGGATCGAGCACTGTATGCTTTGCATAATTCGCGCTTGACTCCTCGAGCATGAACTCCTCGCGGCCCGTGGGAACAGATTAATTACCGTGCAGAAAGCATACTTAAGACATCCGGCCTCCGCATATTCCGTCCGTTCCTTCCGCGACGAAACAAATTGCCTATTGTGCTTCTCAACAGTTGGCACTATCGGATACTCGACTTCTCAATTACATTAGAACGAAAATTTTTCTGAATATATACAATACATCCGTACAGACTAGCGTAAAAAAAAATTGATATCTCTCAGGAGCTTCTGCCTGGATTTAAAATAACACCGGATACTCGAGAGAATACAGGGAATAAAGAACCTAGGTACAAAAACAGCTTTGAATATTTCCGCCGCTCAACTTTTACGCGAAACTTTTTCGGCGCATTCCAGAAAAGATAAATGGCGCTTTAAATTAAAGAATCTCGGAGTTCATTGATAAAACACGAAAAGTCTGCCGATAATTTATAAGCGGTAATACAATGTCTTATAAGTAGGAAATACATAGGAATTTATATACTGATCGTACAATTGCTCATCCTTAAAATGGATATCAAGACATATGCAATAAAAGATTTTAAGAAGGTTACTACCTGCTATTAAAAGATCTTTTAGAATGAAAATGTGTTTAATGAAAACTCGTACGATAAAATGTACTTAATGATACTATCTTTTATTCATATTTGGATTTATACTTGTAGATTTTATCATCTAATTATATCTAATGCTCAATATGAAACATATTAATTTATAACACGTTAAGAATGTAATAATAATTCGGCATGATCAAAATAGGAATAGGATCAAGTTCAACATGTACGTAAAATTCCGAGTCAAATCCAATAATCAAGCTTTATTTTCTTCTAGAATTCGAATAATATTCATAAGAAATGATATTTCATATATTGTACTAGCAAAATAATTGACTTTGCAAAGTTAGTTTCGAATTTTAGAGTATCTGCAAAATTTGAAATGTATTTATAAGTATTTATCGTAAAGAATTGAATCTTTTACAAGTAATACTTGAACTTTAAGAATAAAATTGTTATTATAAAGAATATAATTAAAAAAATGTTTTTTGTTTAAAGTTCTTTGTGTTACTATTTGTGAAAATTTAAATTTTAATAAAATAATTATAACAATATAATTTATAATGTATAATTATAATAAAATAAT
Source organism: Cephalotes varians (assembly GCA_037157785.1). Taxonomy (NCBI): domain Eukaryota; kingdom Metazoa; phylum Arthropoda; class Insecta; order Hymenoptera; family Formicidae; genus Cephalotes; species Cephalotes varians. The sequence continues at coordinate 944,059 of JANQDE010000053.1, forward strand.
ATATTAAAATAATTATTGCTTTATATAAACGTTTTGATTCAATGGATATAAAATTTTTAGTAAAGTACTCATAAAGGATTCAAACATATTTGATTCCTCGGATTCGAATCTACTTGGAAATAGAATCTACTTGGAACATTCTTGTTTCTCGAAGTTTATAGAGGATTCGAATCTACTTCATCCAAGTTCGAATCTATTTGAAAGTATTCTTATTTTTCGAAGTAGTCATAGAGAGTTCGAAACTATGTCAACAGATTCGAATCTACTTGTAAAATACTTAATGGCCTGACAAATCAGATTAAATTGGAGATGAATCGACGATGTGGTTCTCAATTTAGGAATCAATTCAATTAAATTCATTTACTACCATTACTATTATCTATTTCAGTAAACAATATTTTAGAAAAAAGAGGAAGATAAGATAACAATATTAAGATATATCGATTTTTTCTAATTTCTGTGATGATGTAAAAATAATGATTTTTTTCAGATTCACTAAATTCTTATATATCGTGTATAAAAATTAAAAAGTATTAAATAAATTAAAATTTTTTAAAATTTAGAATTTTTAAGGACATGTCACTTTCATCATTTTTTCCCCATATGCGAATAAGATGATTTTTAATAAAACAAAAAATCAAGTTAAGTTAAAAAAATGTATTTTTTTACGAATAACAATTTAATCTATTATACAACATTTAATCTATTATAATAAACTTTTTATCATTTTAATATTATAATATCTTAACGAAAGAAAAATATAAATAGACGAGAATATTATTTTTATAATTTGAAAAATAAAATTATAACATTAAACTATAACATAAACTATAACATTAAAACAAAATAATTATTTATAAGTGTATAATGAAAAATAAATAAAATTAAAAACAAAACAAAAATAATTATTAATGATTTTTCTAATTTTAGATCTCCGCAGTTATATTATGTTTTCTTATTTAATAAAAATATTGCAATGCGAACAATAAAAAATATTATGTTATTGTATTATTATGTTCTTACTATATTATGATTTTATAAAGATAGTAAAGATATTCACTATAATTATGTCATTCCTTATAAACAAATATAAAAAATTACGTATGAATTCATCCAAAACACATTTTTTATTATATTATCCACTTTTGATATTAAAATCAAACTATAAAAGATCATTATTATATTTATTATTATTATTATGTCCTTTAATAAGTACAGCATTGGCTCGTCAGCTGTTATCAACTCAAAAAAAAAATTCGTCATCTCTTATCCATTTCGTCTTACCCTCCTTTTTCTTATAGATATCATTTATTCATCATTTGAATAAATTTTACAATGCTTTTATCTAGCCATTGCGAATACGCTATACTACTTTGTCGAAAAGGATAAACTTCCACGGCAGTTACATAGACAAAATGTAATGCGCTTTCCCTCTCTTTTCTTCAACCTCCCTCAAACCTTTTTACCACCCACGATAGCGAGACGCTTTTTACTTGTTTTGGTCTTAGCCGCGGCATAAAGAGGACTGCGGCAGCCTTGTTTCTTGTTTCTGTATTTCTGTAGTACACAAGACGCGCATGAATTCATCTTTTATTCATGGTCGACGACGACGCGCGGGATCCACCGAGGTTATATGCGGTTCGTGACAGGGAGTTTTGCATAAGTGGCCTTAGATTTTGCAACTTTCGTATCGTCCAGAACAAAAATCTTTCCAGCGAACGATCGGTGCAGCGAGAGACGATAAATAAACATATCAATCTCTCAAACTATAGGGAAACATCCCGAGATGTCACTTCCGATCTTTTCAGATTTTCATAAAATTAAAACTGCGCTTTTCTTTTCATTTAACTGTAACTGTATGATACTGTCTATTAATACATTATTAAGTCACGTCCAATATATTTAGATTAATTTTGAATAAATTTGCTTTCAATCGTTTCTTCTGCAAAAATGTCAGATAAACAGTATTTATTTATTCATAAGTAATGAACAATTTTGCAATAAAATGAGTTCGATTTTATTTGATTAAAATATGAATGCATTCCAGTATTTTAATTAAAGTAATTCCTTTTCGTGCAAGATTTCAGTCGATTCTTTCCTTATAATTGAACTGTATTATTCCGTAATCGAACGATAAAAAATTAATTCCGGAAGTAATCTTATTAGGAACGGGAGTCTTGTAGAGAAAATGATGTTGAAAACGTGAATCGTTTTGCTGCCATTAAATTTGTACATAACTCTGGCAATGCGTGTAGGAAGAGACCTGAAATACTCTCGCTGTAAGTAAATTACGAGCCGAAGTCTCCGCTCTCCGTGCTCAGCGGAGCTGTAAAATCCAGAAATCAAAGGGAGAAAAGTAAACCCTCCGCAGAGTTGGTATAAACATGCCACATCCCCCGAGAGCATTTCCAAGTTTTCCATGCCCGTTTATAGCGGTTGCGGGTTTTAGCATTGACACGCAGCGCGTATCGATTTGTTCCTGTTGAAACGCGATTTCGATTCGCGTCAAAGCGAGCGTCTATTTTCAAGAAAGAAACGTGCAGATTCAAAAGAATCTTTGACGTTTCTCCGTATATAATATATACGGAAATAAAATATAATTTATTAAGTGCTCTGAAGGGAAAAAGAAGGGAAACGTTGCGGAATCGGTGTCTATCAATGCGGAAACCACCGAAAGAATTACAATGCAAAGAGATTTTTATCTAAAAAATGTCTATTTTAAAGAAGAATGCATCCGTAACGAGATTTAATCGCGAGTTTGTCAAGGAATTTGCAATTTTGTCAAAGGCGATAGTCTATAACCTTTGACTTTGCATAAAATCCAAATACGACGGTTTTATATATAAGTCCGTTTTCAAACGATACGAAGCAGGTGTGTCGGGAAAATACGCGTTTAAAGTCGGCTTACGTCTCATTCATGTCGCCATGTCGGCACGGGAAACCCGTCGGAATTTCATGGAAACTTGCATCGTCTGTCGCGCAGAGAGAATCGTCTGTCGACTCTCGGAATTCCGATTTCTAAAGTATACCGCGTGTATCGAGAGGAGGAATGTTTCCACCATCTCGATCGCGTATGCACATAACGCGGATTGCCCCTTTCGTTCTCGCTCCTTTCTTCTTTTTCCAAAGTTGGAAGAAAAAAAGAAAAATAGTCACGCGGCATCTGGCGCGCCGTCGTTTTAACGCCGAAACTCGCTAAAATATTCTAAAATATTCCCGAGCGAACTTCTCGGCTTCGCGAGGCCGGAGGCAAGCGTAATAGGCATCCGGTCCAATCCGACGCGGCGTTACGGCATGGAATCCGGCATAGTTCACGAGAGAATACATTCCAAATACTGAATCGACCGGCGACGCGGGGATGTAATCTCCAATTTTCCGCAAGGAGGCCGAATTAACGTCGAATGTCGAGAGGCGCGGGAAACGCGGAGAGTGCGGAGAATTCCGTAAGGAAAAATTCTAACTGGTGGCGCGCGATCGATTTTCTCGGGGTACTGTCGGCACGGTTAGCACTTCACGTCCGTTGAACTGAAATGCAGATTCCGACATGGATGAAGATAGCTCGGAAGGAAGCACGAATGCAGATGCGTCCGTCGTTCACGCAGATCGTCCGTTGATTTTTTTTTTTCTCGGGGACGGCACTTTAAATAAGATAAAAGAGCATACGCTATGCTGGAATAGCGCGCCGTTGTAGACAGCAAACTGGGGCAATTTGCTGGACCGACGGCTACAGCATTAAAATACGTAGCGAGGACCACAGAAAAAAAAGAGAGGAAAAAAGCAAACGGCCTGCAACTCACGAGCAAAAATACCGTATCGACCTATCATTTATACCTCCAGCATGGCGCATCGCGTTCGTTTCCGCTTTCAATACCGCCTGTCATATTCGGGACGCACGTGTTTGCGTGGTTACGCAGAATGTGTACCTTCGTAAGGGATGGAATATCTATTTGCGTTTTTAATCGCGAATCAATTCGATAAATCAAAGCAGCCTGAGATTCTTAAAGATTAAATATTAAAACACATTACGTTAAACTCGGTGAGACAAACGTATGAGATAATTGTTGATTTTTCGTATTCTTCTTTTTTTTTCACGTTATTTATTTTGTTAGAATTTTGCTCTGTCCAGGAAACTTCCATCATACTGAAAATGGATAGTTTCCTACATGTGTATTTTAAAAACAAATGTTTTTCCACTTTTTCAATGAAAGAAAACAACTAGTATAATCTACAATGCGATGCAAGGCAGATTTATCTTTATTATCTATGCGTGCTTACATTAATTTGTATGCATTAATGTTACACACCGTTTATTGCAGCAATAAAAACCTGCAGTCTTTAATGTCTTCGCAATAGAATCAGTCTTTTCGTAAGAGATATAATATTATATTGTTTTATTTGATACGATATTTTAGCAAAAATAATTCTCTTTTCCGAAGAAACGGGGTTGTATAATTCTTCTCTTGAACAGATGTGTGGAGATATATCAATGTCATCATACGATAATGGAAATTAGTCACATATGTCGTTGTCTTAACATGTAATCCATTTTGTTCTTTCTTTTTTTTTTTGACAAAGCATAAGCGATGAAGATAAAACGTCTGAGAATATTGTCGGCATGTGATTGCCGAGATAATTCACGTTATCAAAGAAAATTTATACTTCAACTTTAATGGTGCCTGCGACGGAAGATACTTCTTCCACAAAGAGCTTCTTTGACATTTTAAATTTTATCTTCACGTTTGTCATTTATGTCCCGACGGTTTACATTTGAATGGTCATTTTACCGCTACGGACGCCAACCATATTAGAAACAGCAAATACGCTCCTTTCTTTACGGATCACTCGCGCTTGGCACGTGCGCGATAGGAAACGGAAATTAAATGAGGATCGTTCGGACTTGTCCGCATAACGGAAATGAAAATCTGGAAAATCTGGTGTGAATGGAGGAAGAGAGGCTTTTAAGAGTGGTAGAGAAATAGTATAAGAGAGGAATCAAGCAGAAAAACGTTGATTATTAATATTTCAATGTATGTTCAGAGAAATCATTTCCTGAAAAATTATTCATTTACGCATTTCACTTAAGCATTCAAATTCAGAATAATTCATTTTCAATAGCTGATTTATACATTTATAGAACAAATAGAAATTTTAATTCTTTTTGTGTTACAATTTGTCGTAGCGCGATATTAATAGCCGCATTTGTAATATTCGATTTGTTTCGAATGGCGTACTGCTAGTAAAATACAACGCGAGCAAATCGTATTTTAAATTTTTTATTATTTTTATACAATGCGTATTCAAACGGTAGAAACGAAGAGGATGTAGCTGACAGAATTGCAATTGTTTTTCATCAGTAAAAAAATTAATGACACATGAATATATTTCTAATCTAAAGGGACATTAATATATAAGTGGACCAAAGTAAAATGTTATTAAAATGTATATTACGCAAATTGTATGACACTTACCGTTCCAGCTCCAGGATCGGTAATTTTGCACGGCAGAACTGCCGTGGTACCACTTTGAGCAAGCACCTCTCCAATTGGTCCTTCAAGAACATCTTCATTTTTACCCTCCGGGACATTCAATGGGGCGATTGCATTATTGGCACTTGAATTCTGCTGATGCTTCGCCTGGCTCACTGCGAACATAAATTACAACAATGCTTTCTGAGGGATAGGAACCACTTTGCTCGACCCAAGTAACATCTGTGTATGACGCGTTGTATTAACATATTAGTAACAATTTTTCTCATCGAATCTTATATCTGAACTGTTTTCAGATAGTTATAATTTTGATGAACAAATGTGTTTATTTGTATATTTGTTTATATGATCCATTTAGAGGATTTTTTTATTTTATTTTATTTTCCACGTGAAAATCGCTTTTCGTCTATAAAGCACTTTAAAAATATTTTAAATATTTTCCTTCTGCTTCTTTACGCAATTATAAAACGAATTACTGAGTGGATTCTTTTATGGACGCGGTATGTCATGTGCTTTGTTAATAATGATTTTGTGTAAAAATATTCTTGGGGAAATTTATAATATAATAATTATAAAAATAGGAACTTTACATAAATCTATATAAACCTATTCTTTGGTATCTTTTACTTTTAATTCTCACGTTCTTAGCGAAGATTGTACCAGAACAGGATCGATTAATTAAAGTCTGCTGGAAGATTCAATTAAATGAAAATTACGAAGGTACTAAAATGTGAGAAATCACGCCATGTATTTTCTCGCGTAGATTCCGCGCCCCATAATATCTGTCTCTCCAAGGACTGTTAGTTCTAAGGCCAGCTGTGATCAAGGATTAAGGGCGATTTCCATGGTTGACGAAGGGTACCGGGAATGCGACGGAGAGGCGACGGAGCACTCTCCTGCTCCGAGATTAATGCAGCCACCATCGCGACGTTAACGCTAACTCGAGTGTCGCCCGAGTGGCTTAAGTGAATAACTTAGTCATGGCAATTACAACCCGATTCGGCCGACCGTTTACTGGTGCCCAAGATGCGCCAAACCGCGGAGAATTCCCGCGGATATTCAGCCGGAAACTTTCTCGTTGTGCCTCGCATCCCGCTTGCCTCTCGCGATCGTTCGCTTGTCTCTTTCAGCGCATCTCAGACTTTCCCGACAAAAAAAAAAAGAAGTTAACACTCGCGAGCGCCTCGCGCGAGATCTCTATCCGGCAAATATCCGGAAAGTTTCTATTTTTGTTCAACGAGTTGAAAGCCCGAGTTCGAAACTTGACACCTCACGCCGACGATGCAAAGCTTTTTGCTTTTAAAACGTTGCGGTATACATGGCGTATACATTTATGGATATAATATTTTCATTTATTTAAAGTTTTTCTTATACACAATAGCATACAACTATTGCTCGGCTTTTACTTAAGATCTCGCTTGGATCGCGAGTAATCGCGAATAATGTAATTACAAATATGTATTCATAAAATGATAATTTAGAACAAATATAAAAAAGTGACGAAGAAGACATGTAATATAGCATAATTGCTTCTCACTAATCTTAACTTATTTATAAATCTTATTATAACAATTAATAATAATGTATTCTAAGTAACAAATTATTAAACTACTTAAGTACTTTATTAAGAAATAATAACGTCGAAAAGCGAAGGAAAAACATCATTGATTATTTCTTTTATTTGAAAGAAGACTTTTTGATTTATTAGACAATTATAAATATTTTGATTTTCTTAAATATTATAAAAATATTTGTGAAAATTAATATTCCAGATATTCTAACACACGTATAATCTTTAAATCTAATTTCGTTTTTAACTTAACAAATTTGAATTATTTATATTCACTTTAACGATTACACTTTAATTAAGTAGATACATTCGTCATTAATATTAATTACTGAATTTTCTCTTTCATATTGTATCATTATAAATAAAATCTAGCAATTTATTAGCAATGCCATCATATTGCTATCATATTAGTGATATATTTTCTCTGCACGTAATTTACACGTTTAACTTTTCTTGGCTAATTGTATTTTAACAAAATTTCAGTTTTGCATTTATGCATATTTATACACTTTACCAAAAGATGAATTTCTAACTTAATTTTTGGATTATTAATTAACTATACTAACTATTAATTAATCATGATATAAGTCAATTTGTTAATATTTGTTACATTAGCATTATTTTATTTAATTTTTATTATATACAAACAGGTATTTTGCTAGAAAAGTAAAAGAAAATGTGAAATATGTTTTCCTTTTTCTACACATTATATTTTATATTTGTTATATATAAAATAAGAGAAGAAACGCAGAGAATTTATATATTAATATTTATTTTAATTAATTTACGTAATGTAATGAATTATGCTCCTTTTTCATATTGGGAAAAGCTCAATAGTAGCGCAGAATCTTTATGCATAAACAACATTCTGCATTTATCGTTAATAATATAAGAGGCTATTATAGGCCGTCTCTCGATATTGATCAGCGTACTGCGCATCTCGCTTGAATTTTCTCGTCGAAATGAATTAACGTCGTTGCCACCGTTAGTGTTCAGTATTTCAGAGTAATTATTCGCCAGAAAGTCTCGTGGGAAAAATACTCGAATTCTCCGCGATCAGAATTAAAAGGAAAGAAAAAGACGAGCGACACTCTGAATAATTATCAGAGTAGATATTCTTCTGCTTTGTAAAAAAAATAGAGATTTTCTATTATGTGAGAGAGTGAATCATTTTAATTTTATATTAATAAAATATCAAATATAAAAAAATGTACTACAATTAAAACAAAATATTATCTCGTGTTGAAAATTTTTTTTTTATAGCGCGCACACAATTTATAAATATGAAAATTAACAATTAATAATGCAACAAAAATTAACACTCTGTAATAAAAATATTTAAATATAAGTTTTGCCGTGCTAAAATATTATTGAAGTCCCCGCGCTCGTGTATTTACTTTATCGACTAACTGAGTATTATTCAACATTCAATTCAATTCTACTATTTTCACGAGACATCTCTTTCTGTATAAACATTTAGAATTATATATGTATAACTATGAAAATATTTAATTGCAATGCTACAAACCTATCGATCTAAATCTCTCTTTAAGTTTTAATATAATTTGAGGTGCAGCTGTATAAGTGCGATACATTCTCGTGAAATTATCGAGAATGAAACGATGAAGCTGAAAATAATCAGCGAGAGCAGGATACGTTAAATCTTAAACGCCTATCTTTAACTTAAGCAAAGCCAAAATAAAACCACCGTCGGGCTGGTGCAATTTTCTAAATTGAATTTACCAGTGATTAGTATTCGCACATAGTGGAAGATTAATCTGGCACAATTTCAGAAAGTTTGCCGAATCGGGAATCGTAAAACTGCCCGGTAATAGGGGCCGGTGTGCATTTAATTAAACTTTCAATTAGATCTAAAGCTTCGGAGGTGTTACGGCGACGACCTAAATTTTCAGTACCGCATCGTCTCGTTCGGGAATGAGACGGTCTGTGAATTTGTCCGTTGATATATATATATATATATATATATATATATAACCGCGTTGACAGTCTCGAATCGAGACTCTCGATGTCCCGAGAAGGGAATCGTCGAGATGGTAAGGACATCGACGAGCAATCGACACGATTTCGATGCGCTCGTCGAAAAGTTCAACACTAACGAGGCAGAAGTACGCGGAGGGTTTCCAGCAACGCGATAACCGGAAATTGCCTGTCAGCCTCCGGATTAAGTGTTTTTCATTGCCGGCACGAAAATAACTCAGCCGAACGCAAGTACGGAAGAGTGTGGCGTGCCGCCGCCGAAGGCCCGTGTTTCTTCAGGCAGCATCATTACCGTTGAAAATTGTATGCCGCCGTGAAGCGAATGCCGACGAGGAGGAGCACGACGCGAAGGAAAATTAGAAACAAAATTATTTAGGCTAGGAGAGCCGCTATACTTAGTTAAACACGCGATTTGCCAGAGGAAAACGCACGAGGTAGAAGTACGAATGAGCATGCCGTTTCCTGCTCCATAATTTCTAACTCTAATTTTATAAAATCTTCAAAATGCCACATTCCCCTGATGCGACGAAATTAAATACGTAATATCCGGAACAGCTGAAGAATTCTAAATGAAGCAATGCACGCTATGGATATGCAACTTATAAATACGTAATTTATATTGTATATACGTAAAATTTAGAAATGCTAAATAATAGCGTTTTTACAAAACTAAAATTTTCATTCTTTATTTTTTTTACGAATAATTAAAAGGATTGTTTGCTTCTTGCTCTTTAAAAAGTTTCATATTTTGCATAAATTAACAGTCTTGTTAAACTTTTTTTAAAAAAATTTTTCTTAATCTTTTTGTTTATATGTTTAATAATTGTATATTAAAAATATCATATAGTATTTGTGTATACATGTATTCCATGACAGTAACAAAATGATTTCTTTTCCATGAATTTAAACTCACCTGTGAAGTACAAATGTATCTCAAGTAGGACTACGATCCAGAGTGTCCTCATGATGATCACAAAACTCGTGTCTTTCTCCTTTCCTCAGACATATATCCCTTTTGAAATAGCTGAAATCAAAAAGAAATATGAAAGTTATTTTTAACAATCATTTTGTTACGATTTTAATTAATTGCTTTGAGATATAAATCCAATATAATCGGAATGAATTTTTCTTTTAAACAGCCGTTTAATTTGTTCTTTTTTAGATAAATTAAACTCAAGATTTTTTTAATAAAAAGACTGAGAAACGATGAATAGAAGCAATGCAGAAAAATATATTGTTTTAATATTCTCCTTCAAGATTTTCAATTTATAATGTTTTGTGCTTTCGAAGCTTGTATAATTGTGAAATTTAGAACTTTAATTAAAGAATAGCAACATAGTTGTTGAGTAATGCACGCTGCGAAATGCGTTGCATATCACTATATGCAAGAAGTTGATTAATTTTATGCCGGTCCATGCTCCTTGCTTATTCATCATACGTTCCCGTTAACTTCAAGCCAACATATTTTTCGATAGAAAATTGTGCCAACAAGCTCGAAGAATTTAATATAAATAGAGCGTCGCGCCAACAGAAAATTTCAACTCCATTTTACGCGCGAAATAAACTGACGGAATTTCCACTTAAATGATACTAGCAGTTTGTAAAATGCAAATGTAAATATGAAACGACAGTAATTTTTTTTTTTAAGCAAATAATACAGCAATTAAAGATAAGGCTAGAAGTATTGTGTTAAAAAAAATATTTCTTTAGTTCTTCACTACGGCACAATTTTCCTTTTGCAGAAATCTTATTTTACATGCATAAAAAAACTATTTTCTCTTTTAAGTTCTCTATTTCAATGCACTTGACGCGTTCACTTTGCAAGACCATATAAGCCTTTGAAAAGAAAAAAAAGAATTACGGCTAAAATGGAGGAAGAGAGTCACTAGAGCGTGTTCCAAAACTACGTACAAGGTGCCCCTAACGTGGTATTAACTAGTTTCGTCGAGTAAAAAGTGCTAGCTTTTTTTAGCGAGATACGTGCAAGTTTTTCTTAAAACTACGCTTCCTAGTGGATGTAACGTTTTTATTGAATCGTGTGAAATCGATAGGGACGCGGATAACATTCTTCTGCACGGGCCTTCGTCCATTTTTGTCCTTTTCGCACAATTCTCTTAATGATACTTTATTCTTTCTTTTCTTTTGTACAATACGTAAATAGCGTGTAAAGAATAACAATTGAGAAAAGCTACGTGCAAAGGTTCAAAAACATGACACCAAATGTAGATGTTAAAAAACCGGAAAAAGCAAAAGCAAGTAAAAAGTTAAGTAAATTCTCATATAAATTGTAAGAAAATTTATTAACAACATGAGAATTTAGAAAATAAAAATTTTGAAAGATGATAAATTTCTAAAAATTTAGAATGATATGATGAAATACGATTCGAAAGTTTAAATTCTCTTTTTCTTAAAAAATTATGCTTCAATGTAAATTATTACAAAATTTTTATCGATAATACAAGAGTCTAGAAAAATTTCGAAAGATAATAAATTTCTGAAAATTTAAGAATAATATGATGGAATACTAACTGAAAATGCACAATATATAAAAATTCTTAATATAAAGATTCTCAAAGACACGTCTACTATCCATTTTATTAATAAAAACGTATATGATACGGAAAAAAACGAATTTTTCAAACTATAAGTTTCTCTTTCTAATTAGTGGATTGACTTTAATTTTTAATTAATCGTAATACAATAAATTTGTTCAGAATGTAAGAATCGAAAAATTAACGAAGCTGATCGAGATTCGGCATCGTTCTCATTCTTAATGATCCTAGCACTTAGGTTATACCACAACCACTGCTCCACTATTCCTCACAATTACTTCAACCACTTATGAATGCTTCAATTGGCACTATGGTTCTTTTTATTTTCCTACAATTATATCGAAATTTAATAAAATAACATTAGATATAATTTTTATGTCTTAAAAAGCATTTAAAATTTAATTGACAGTAATGTGTCAGTAACATGGGCTTTCATTTTGTATAAGAACCAAAAGCATTGGAATATTGAGCATTTTCGAGATCAATGATGAAACAAATATGAAAACAAGGTTTTTCAAAATGCAGTTTCGCGATCAAGTGGAAAAGAAAACATCAAGAGTATCCGACAAATTCCCAATATCCCAATTCCCAATGTCCAAGACAAAACAATGGTTGAACAAGTGTGATAATATCTCGCCGAGAAAAGCGGAAGATCTTGTCAGTCAGATAAATATCCGGTCCGAATGTTATTCGCGATTCGCCGCAGTCTCCTGGGATTGAGATAACAACATTTCGAGGTTCAGATATATTCATATAATTGCCGACCAGAGATCCTCTTGTATACAGGGTGAGTCAGTTAAAGTTTTATAAATTTATATCTCGGAAACAAAGCATTTCAAAGAAAAATGTTTTATATAAAAGTTTTGATTTTGAGGGGAATATGAGGTGGTCTCATTTTGATCTTGGATAGTCATTTGAAAATCACATAAAGGTCATTTTCAATTTCTTAAATAAAAATCTTCATTTTTTTATTGCATATTCTTGTATCTTATCTCGAAAGCTCTTTTATCTTCTTTTCAAAACACTATAATAAAATATTTTGTCATTAAGTAATATTTGAATGATAAAGTTTGAAACTTACCGCCGGTATTAGCATTACCTAAGATGTACTATGCAGAGGTTGTCTGGATTTACACCTCTTGTGTGTGTGTGTGTGTGTATTTTTGTGAGCAAAAAATAAAATAAAAAAATATTTATTCAAGATGTTCAAAATGATGACCATTTTTATTAAAATACACTTTAAAATTCTTTTACGAAAACATGAAGGACAGAATTCGTCGAGTCTGCACTTAAGTGATACCAGAAATGTTAACTCGCGTCTGAGAGTGTTTTCATAAAAGAATTTTTTAATATATTTTAGTAGAGGGTCATTATTTTGAACATCTTGAATAAATATTTTTTTTATTTTATTCTTTGCTCACACACTCACACACACACACACACACACACACACACACACACACACACACACACACACACACACCAAAAAAAGAAGTGTAAATCTAATCGCGTGGTACACTTTGGGTAATGCTAATGCTGGCGGTACTGTAACTTTCAAGCTTTATAATTCGAAAAGTACTTAATGAAAAAGCTTTCGAGATAAGCTACAAGAATGTGTAATAAAAAATGGGGATTTACATTTAAATATTAAAGGTAACTTTCATGTGATCTTCAAATGACTATCTAACGTCAAACCAATGACATTGTCTTATGTTCCTCTCGAAGTCACAAAACTTTATGAAACATTTTTCTCTGAAATGCTTTGTTTCCGAGATATAAATTTGTAATACTTTAACTGACTCATCCTGCATAACATTATGACACAAAATTATTTGTCAACAAGACAAATACGATATCAACTGCGTATCGAATAACAAGATAGAAACTGAAAACCGCGATTATCACCCAGATTTCCGTCCTCATTATTCCGGCTGTTGGTATCGATTCTTGTAACAGACACTTCTGTAGCATTTTGATAAGAAATATCTTGACATAAATTTGATAACAAAATGTTTCTCTTGTTGAGATATTGATTCAAGTATTCCCGTATCATATCATATCATACAGAATATCTACAAAATTTTATGTGCTAATGACCGTACTCTCTCTCTCTCTTTCTCTCTCTCTCTCTCTTTCTATGYATATATATATATATAAAACTGTATATATATATATATATATATATACAGTTTTATATTTGAAATTTCTTTAGACGACAATTATTTCTAAGAAGAAGAAAGTATATGTTAATTCTTAATTATTCGAAGTTATTCGAAATACTATATGAATACAAAAATTATTTCAAATCCGTTGCAACTTTTCAGCCATGAAATTTTAAACTACTCGTTTTATAATTTAAAAAAGTAATTTAATATTTTGTATACAACAGGTGAAAAATCTCTCTGTTAAAACTTAATACAACTTAAAATATTTCTTTAATTTCACTATCACTATATCTTTACGGAGAAAGAGAGAGAGAAAGAGAGAGATATATATATATATATATACACATATATTTCTAAAAAAAATTTATAAATTTTTAAAATATATATATATATATATATATCTAAAAAATTTATAAATTTTTTTTAGAAATATATGTGTAATACATGTGTAATATATTTAAATAAAAAAATTATTAAAAATAATATGAACTAGTATAAGTTTGTGATATAAAATGATTTTTTGTGTGATTAATATTTTTATAAACATGTAATTAGTAATATGTAACATGTAATCTTTGTGTAATAAGAAACTGTCGATAATTTCACGATTATTTAACTCTAAATCTATATTAGATTTGCAAAAATGGATTCTCTAATTTACTAGAGATATTTGATATTCGTGTTTTTCTTCCGCTACGGTAGACTCACGATATGTTACGCTTCTCACAGATTGTGATTCGGCCATTCGTAGGCCAACCACGAACGCCATATGTTCCCAACCCGCGTATATGTATAAAATTTTCAAAGCAAGCATCGCGCGCACGCTTTTCCCGACCAACAAACGAGAAATATTTTGGAGCTCTGAATTGTGCTGAATTTTGTATGATCATAATACTAAATCAACATAATGATAATCACGCTGCTTTTTAATTTTTATTCAGGAATAATATATTAAAATATATAAATATAATAATTTATTAAATTTATATAAATATTAGTAGACAAGCAATTTCTTTACATTAATTAACAAATTTTATATGTACGTTTGTATTTTTCGTTTTATTTATTTATTCAAATATAAATTATTATATAAACTTTTAAAATTTTTATAATTTATAATAATTTATAATAATAATTTAGATAATATATTTATTTTATATCTGTAAAATTTTGATTTTTTAAATAATTTTGAGATAATTATATTGATAATTTTGACTTCAATATAAATTATTATTTGCCTTTTATGTATTAATTATTTTCTTCTAATTCAATATTCTATTCTTGCCGAATAGAAATCAAAGAAGTTAACTGTGAAACATGAAGACAAATGTTTTCCTTGCTTCATTCAAAACTATCTTGATTTCACTACCATAGAAGACCGCATTCTACTCTCACGCGTATTTTACTTATGACGCGCCATTCGCAGACAAATGACTACATTATACACTTTATTTCCTGTCATACTAAGACATTCATTATTTAGACGAGTTAGATTAACGATTGCGCTTGTGCCTAAAGCTGTAATCGATACAGGATTTATGGAACGCGCGACATCTTCCTCCTCCGGTTTCCAAAGGACCGGATTGCGCGAAGGAAGTCACGCAAACTCACGGCAGATTGGAAATCTTGTAAATTCTCTCGTCTAAAACAATCTTCCGTCTCGAAATAAGCGGCTTGTTTCCGCGCTGGCATTTAAATATTTAACAGGACGTCCGAAGAGACAATCGCGTGCCTCGGACGAAGCGGTACTACCCAACGTATCGTGCATGATTATCCGAGCTGGTCATTTACATGTAACATCATCACATGTAACGCATCAGTCTTACAATATATAATAACTAATCAACAAAAGTCGTAACGAATAGCGGCTTCGCGCGTTTCATGTTTGATGTGAAAGAAATATCTATTGTTAAAATTACTTGGAATATATTTGGGAGAAATACAATTAATTAAATACATTTAATTTTATTAAAATTCAGTACTAAATGATCTCGATTTTTCTGAAAAAATGTCATGAATTAGATTTGGAAGAAATACAATTAATTAAATACATTTAATTCTATTAAAATGTTATGAATTCTTAGATCAATTATTATAGCCATAAAACGCTATGTAAAGCCGCCGAAGAATTCACTTAATTTTCTTTCTGGATTTTAATACTAAGAAATAAAAAATTTTTTAAATAAATCTAGGAATCTGTGTGAGCAGAGAGATAATGTTTCTCTGTTAAATTTGTTCATAAATAAAGAGACTTGAAAAATGGAAATAAAAAGATGTAAAATTAGATACTTAAAATCACGAAAATGTATAGTAACAGAAAAAAAGTAGAATCAATTTAAAGAGATTGTTTAAAGAAAATTTATTAATTGAAGAAAAGCCCGATAAAAGCTACAGTAAATGTCGATATTCTTTGCGATGTTAATACAGGTGGTATTTTTATAGACAGATAAAAAAGCAGATATGATCTCTTTGCGATGATTGACGTTCTAAATAACATAACGGTGCCATAGTGATATTTGGGCGAGATGACAAAAGAATCGCCCGATAAAAGCATGTATTTACGAGATAAAATTCATTGCAGATTTTGCACGCTTTGCGGTGAGTTCATACGCGATGGAATAAGTTCACACACTCTCGTTGAATAACTCCTGCGTTTCCCGACGCAGCGACGACTTCGTCGAGAGAAGATACGCGAGGACAGTCGACAATGAAAGGCACGAGAAGCAAGTAAGATTGCGCGTAGGAATGAATTCAAGAACGAGGGGGCGAGAGCCGTATGCAAATAGATGGCTCGGCACGAGCGGTGTACGCGGCGGTTTAATGGACGGTATTCAATGAACACGGCCTACACGTCGTTGATTGAGATCTTTTAAATGGAGATTCATTGACCGAATGCTTCCACGACCGGTGCTTCAGATATCGCACGAGAATAGCGAAACTTTCTTTCAGAAGTTGCCTTTTTTCGACGCATGTGCATACATTTTCCGCATTCGACCGAATCAAACTTTAACAGTACAGCCTTTAACAGAACTCACAATGGAAACCGTTATTCAGAACTGTCGAACGCACGTTGAGAGAATGAGCGTCGTCCGACTGCATGCGCTTCCCTTCGTTTAAGAATCTTGGGAATTGCAAAATAGGTCGGATGAAATGTTACCTACGTTTTACGGGGATACGCGCTCCAATTCTCGCAAGAGTGGTAGATTGTGGATAATCAACTTCAACTGTCCCTGTTCAGGAGCTATCGAACTGCGACATATTTCAAATATCTCGCCCGTTATATACCCTCTCGGAACGAGGGTAATGATAATTAATGTTATCACCGCCGCCAACGGTTAAATGATAAATCAACACGCTATTTACAGCCCAATGTTGAACCAATATATACACTTTATCAAACGCAGGCGTTACATTTTCCGTGCGATAAAGTGGCAGAATGATTTTCATGCGCCGCACGTAGTTCGTTCGTGGACTCGCGCTATTCCGTCTCTTCCCTCCGTCACCGGCTAACAATCTGGGTATTGGCACTATCAGGTTTTATCGCTTCCTACATATTTCCGTTTTTCCCCGTTGCCCATCTCCCGAGTCGCGTATTCGTGACTCATTATTTTCTCGCGCGTATGTACATCGTAGACCTACGATGATTTCATCTCGTATCGCGACGTTGTCGTAACTATGTTAATTACGCTTCCGCCGGCCCGCTATATTTTTATCTCAACACACTCAGAAATTAGCGCGTAAATCTCGAAATTATCGCTTTTCACGGCCGCGGAATATGAATGTGCCAGTGTATAATTTGAAATCTGAATTAAAGTGGCGCAAGGTTATGACAACTGCCTGATTATTTCGCTTTCTCACGCGTTTTTTTTTCCGGGTTTTAAACGAGCAATGTTCCACGACCACTTTGCAAGATTATTATTTTTCTTTAAAAGAGAAGAATCTGTGTTCCTTCACGAAGTAATGTTGCTGTTGCCTTTATAATTATATTGTATCCTATAACGAGAAGGTCTCGGATTCTCTTTTAATCTTTCGCGAGATAGAAATTAAAATTACAAAAGGCGTTACACGCAATTAAAAAATTTCATTATTTATATAATGAAATTGCGATTACGAGCGTCGCGGTCGGCATAAAATCGGAATAGTGATCGAGTGCCTGCATCGCTTAAAATTTAATGCACCTTTCCCAAATTACTTTCGGTGCATATACGGTAGTGACGGGATTTGTGCAGTTTCGTGCCTCAGCCTCGCGCGTACTTTCGCCATCGAAATTTTAAACAACATCGGGAATAATGTATGCACGAATGGGGCATCAAATCGCGCAAGCCGAACATGAGGGAATTGGTAGCAGCCGCGCGGCTGCTTCCACCGACAGTTCACCCCCGTTCGCATGCTGATATGAAACATTACACCGGAAGTTGCTGTAATCGTCGCCTTGCGAGGGAAGAGACGAGCAGAAAGAGAATGAGGAAGAGAAGGGGAGCGGGACAAGCGTATGTACAATAAAATCTATTCGGGAAGGGGGCTGAACGACGAAGAGAATGCGAGCGGAGACGCGAGAGAACGTGGTAAGCTGATTTTAGGCTAAACGACTCGCCCTTTTTTCGCCGCCTTAAACGCATGCAGGTGCGCCCCGCAATTCTCTCGTCCTCGGATTAGCTTCGCCCCCTTCTGGATTTCTCTCGCCCTCTGAATAATTTAAGGGAAGCGCCGATATAGCGGGGCGCGAAACGAGATTCCACTGAGGGTGATGTACTTCAAGAACATCAGCCGGAAAAACAATTCCGCGAAGAGATGGCGAATGCAAAGTTACCGTAAATATTTGATGGCTAACACTAAATCAAATTGTCACAAAGATAAAAATATATCATCTTTCTTTATTATCTATTGCTATGATAGCTGATACGATTATGACGTGGCTTGCTTCTTTTCACAATCATTTTATGAAGACAATTAATAACAGTACTTAAATATTTTATTATATGTTTATTAAAGATTCGTAAAATATACGTATAAATAATTGATCTGAGTATATTAATTTTGAAGTACAGCAGGACGTGCTGATATAAATTTCATAATAATTAACCCAGACATTAACAGTCAGAGAGCTTTGATTTCTTCTACTTATAATATATAATTTTATTATATATTTATTTTATATTTTAATATACTTTATTTTACTATAATTTTTATCTTATTGACGTTGAAAGCAATATTACAAGCGTATTGATGCATTCTTATCAACTGATCATTCTTTTCTATATTGAACGACGGCCCATGAAAGTGATAGAAAGTAAAATTAGTCAGACATTAAATTTATCGCAAATCGGTTAGGCTGCGACGACAAGGATTATAACAGACCTTACACTCGCGCGCTTTATCTACCCTCTTTTTTTCTCGATGAAACGTCCAAATAACGTGGTATTATTATCCATAAATCACATTCTGACGCTTACAGCGCTGCCACAATAGCACGGCACTGTCATTAGTTCACAATACACTCTCGCTCTGCCTTTCTCCGTCTTTCCCTCTCGATTCCGTAGAAGACGATTATCGCATGAATGACATACACATGTGCTCATGTTACAATGCTTGCTATAATCCCACGGGATATTTTACATAATTTGAAGCAATCCTCTTGTGTACAATTACAGTATATATAATCTCAAAATACATTACAAAAATATTATCGATATATAAATGATTCAAGCGATAAATATAATGTTTCTTTAATGTATACACTTAGAGAAAAAGACATAGTGGTGGCAACTATTTTGATGACAACTACACAAGCTTTGTAAGTGGGATTAATGTACATAGTTGAATAAACCATTTTATAGTTACTGCAACTAAGTTTGCAACTAGTTTATTCAAATAAATAGTTTGTTCAACTAAATGCATTAATTCCACATATAAAACTTGTTCAATTGGCACCTATATATAGTTACTACATTTTTTTTATGAATGTAGAAAGATAAATACATATTTTTATAATATAAAGATAAATACATATTAGTATATGTAACAATGAATATATCGTTATTCCGTTGAGCAACAGTGAAAATCGAGGAATTCATGCAAGTCCGCGGTTCCGCGTGCGGTAACGCTCTAATGCTCCTCAAGACGTTATGCCGCACCCCCGTCAACGTTGCCACGACACGACATTCCTTTTTTGTCATGATAAGAAGCGCGAGTGTCGATCGATCTTCCAATTAATCTGTTGAAACCTTTGGAACGACCGTCATCAGTTAGGTGGGATTACCTTAATCTCTCTCTCTCTCTCTCTCTCTCTCTCTCTCTTTCGCTCGACCCCATCGCGGTTTTTGTGCGGTTTCCGCGCATCGACATCATGTTCGCGCTGCTGCCACCACGATGGCTCTATTACCCGCCCGTGTCAGAGATCTTTCTCGCGATAAATATCCTTAAATAATCCCGACAGATAAATTTTCTCGATATTATAGAAAACGCGATATCGTTGCGAGGGTCATTGGTACGAGCAGCGAAGGTAACGTCAATTCTGTATAGGCCGGTGCAACTTTTGTAATACATGTATATAGTTACACGGCATGTGTACGTACGAGAGATTAAAGCTAAAATCCGATAAAGCAATAAAGATAGGCGTTCAACTGCGTTTAACTGCGGAAGTGCAAACCGAGTATTAGCTGCGGATTCGCGCAATGTATTTTGTATAAGGCAATATCGCGAACTCTATTTTTGTCATAATTGCGTGCTTCCGCGATATATCCCACCGACTCTACGACTATAGAACGCGCAAATGATTTATAGATCCATATATAGATGCATCATGAATAATAAATCACAAACTATTAATAAGTTCACGCATTACTGACATCATATTTCATTAACCCAACAAACTCGGTACATAAAATCAAGCGCCTAATGCTGTTCAAGCGATTTATTAACTTTCTCAATAAAAATAAACTTTTAATTAATATAAACTTTTAATTTGTACTAATTGTATTCCGTAATTGCACTTCGACTGTGAAAATAAAAGCCTCCACTTCTATTTTAAAAATCGAATAAAAATGCAGCAAATCTAAAAATAATGAACTTCAAATTTGTTTGATTTTACGCACATTCATCTTTTGCACAATAATGTGCAATAATAACTCTGGTAAATTTGCATTACGAAATATCATTGCCATTATTTTCCTTGAAGTTGATAAATGCGTCGATTTACGTGGAAATTTTAATAAATTATTACCTTTCATTAATTTTCCTGATATATTTTCAAAGGGATCGATAAAGCTACTTGGTCAAATTTCCCAAAAGACATAATTTGGAAGCTACAACAAGTGGGTATCTATATACACACTATAGCGTCCTTACTAAATTGATCGGAATAAGGACGTCCCTGTGCGACCATCTGCAGAATATTCGATAATAATTCGCGCGACGTGCTCCTCGTGCGATTAATACGGACTTGCTCGCGTCGTGTGACGAAGTTTTGAAAAGAGAGAATTCAATTTAAAATATTCGAATCTCTCACTCTCACGAGTGCCAGCGCGTGCGAAGCAAGGCGTGAAGAACACGGTTTCAATGTAATCAAGCTTTATACGCTGGTCGCGCTTTCAGCGCTTCTTGCGAGCTAATTAAATTTGTACTTGCCTGTAGTGTAACCCGCTAGATATACGAAATTCAGAATGACGTGTTTATACGTACCCCGACACAATCTAACCGACACCCGAAATTACGTGACTGCCTCAGCGTAACGCGGCAACGCAACTAAGCTACGCAATCATCAGCTCTCTTATAATTATTGTTCGTTACAACTGCGTGTGCGCGCGCGAGACGCTTGAATATTATCTTGCGGTAACAATATCCTGAATCTCTTGCGTGATACGCACAGGGATACACAGAGCGCGAAATTTATTCTCACTAATTACATATCCGAAATCGTCGAACCGTTGCGCGTCTTGAACCTGCATTTGTCCCACTTTCTGTAATTGCGTACTCAGATCTTCTGAAAATATCATGTTTGTTCAGCAAATTTAGGAGTTACTATCTTTGTAAATGTCAAACTTTTTGTAGAAACTTAAGGCTTGTAACAAAACTCTTATACGAAAAAAGATTTGACTACATTTTTTAGACATTTAGACATTTTTTATTTATTTATAATGACAATGCAAATTAAAAAGGATGAAATGTGATAAGAAAAAATGCGGTCACCTTTAGAAACTTTCCTGAAATAAAATTGAAAAGTTGAATATCGACATAACGAGAATCAGCAAATGATTCACGTGAAAATTAAGTGTTAATATGAGAAGATAAACCTTCGTGTTAACAGGCAACCATCGGAAAAGAAAGATATTGCCTTCACGGCGCTTATAAAGAGCAAGCAATTCATGCTAGCCAGTCACGTAAAACACAATTTTGCAGCGGATATTACTGGCCTATGAAGAGCCCAGCGCAATCGTTGAACAAACATCGTGTGCATGTAGAGTGCTGTTTTTAGCTGAGTGCGCTAAACGATAATTGAGCGGTACTACCGAAACTCTTTTCCATCCTAAGCGCCAATTTCCGCTTTAAAACGCTTCAACGTGGAAACGCGTAAAACTCGCGTAAAATTGTTTCTTGCCAGCGGAATTCTCTCTCTCTCTCGCCTCTAACATTATCATGCCTATTTTACACAACTGCGGACATGGAAATTGGTAATAGTCTAGCCAGAGCATATCACGGGATTCACAGCGATGCCCTAAACAAGATACAACTCGCGCACCGCGGGCTGCGAGTTGATGAAGTTGTCGGACGAGACCTCGCGTGAGCGAAGTGGCTGACACGGATTGGATGGCGGGAAGGAGAACGGTGGTGGCGGAGCTAAAACTTCGGAGGGATGTACTTTAACAGATTAGGGAAGCCAGATGGATGCGCGTTTTCCCTATATTCCGCGATTTAGATCCGATAAGATGGGAAGATGAAAGTGCATGGTGGGATCAGCATGAGAACGCGCAATAAGACGAAAAGAAGGATATCGGGAGATTTATACGTTGATGGATAATCTTTTGTTTATGACCGTCTTTACTTTCACCCAGCGCGAGATTCACCTCGCTTGAATACGACGCGCATCCGCGCACAATTTTTGCCAAGAATTATCGTATACGGTCGCGTGTAATCGGTGCGATAGCGTGTAGATTTAATCCTGTTCCGAGTTGCACGAAAATCGGAGCGAAAAGGCTTCCAAGAGCTTCCTCAGGAAGTTCCTAATGCGAGAGAATCACGCTGGTTTATCATGAAAGAGAGAAAGAGAGAGAGAGAGAGGGAGGGAGAAACAGATGTGGCTTCATTTCTTGAACTAAATACTTAATAACTATTAAAATAAATTGCTCCAATTTGTAATGTGATTATAAAGTATTTAAAAAAATCTTTTTTTAAGAAAAATATTTGGGACATGTTAAATACACGTTATTATGTACAAATCTTAAAGAATCACCAAATTTTGCGTCAGTCAGTAGCCTCCAATAATTTCGAGTTTGAAGTAGTGAGTGTGTTAAAAATTCGTACACATTTGTTAAAGATTAATTAAAATAATTATTTATATATTAATTCGTAAATATTAGACTCTTTAAAATCTTGTTACTAAAATTCCCATTTTTCAACGCTCCATACACGAGGAAACTGTTTTAAAGGTAAAGCAGTAAATATATGGCATAGAAAATGACATAAACTCGAATCGATGTAACATATTACGAGGAAGGGTAAACAAAGAGGAAAATGGCAACAAACTACCGGATGCAACAGGGGCGCAGTTGGCGCGGTTTTTTACCTCGCTAGTTTCCAACCATGATAGATATTTATTGTTTTATCTTAGCGATAAATAACGTCGCTGTCTTCATCTGTTTCCACTTTCCACACTTTTT
The DNA here is from genome assembly GCA_037157785.1 of Cephalotes varians. NCBI lineage: Eukaryota > Metazoa > Arthropoda > Insecta > Hymenoptera > Formicidae > Cephalotes > Cephalotes varians. The sequence goes on from JANQDE010000053.1 coordinate 967,705, forward strand.
TTCTTGTGCATACGCAGCCCAAAGTTTTGCGGTTAAAAATAATATTATACTTTAATAATTATATATAATATAATAATTGAACATAACCCCATACATTGAATAATACTCAATAATACACTAATTGCTCATTACTTATAATTAAATATCTAGTTCGCAGTTCATATGCCGGCTTCGATAAATTCATTTTTGTCAAAATTTCTGCCGCGATTATTTTAACGTATATAAAAAGTATAATATAATTTTACTTCTTTTATATGAATATTGTGCTACGAAATGATTTAGACAACTTCCCTAATGAATCGCGAAAGTGCGAGTTGCGATCGTCTATAAAAACCTTGCACATTCTCAATGTTTGTTCTTCGTAAATGAACCTGCACGAGAATCAAAATGCTATCGCAAACAGAACAAACTCTTCGTTGCGCGCGCTGGAAACTTCTAAGTATCCTCCGGGGACCTAAGGGACAACTGGGTTCTCCGAACAAGCCCTGAATTCGTTATCTTCCCCCCGTGGAAAATTCGTTAAGGCTGTGTTAATGCCGTACGCCCTTCAGTACCATTGAAACAACCGGAATGTCGACGAGGTGCTTCGGGGGTTTTAAATTCGCGGACTCGGGCACGATTAATCACGGAAGAACTTTATCGTACTTGAGCGGGACGGCGAGGTAAAACAAACAGATGGGCTATTAATCTCAAGCTGATGAACCTTTGCCCGAGCTCCCGCGACTTCGAAATTGCGGGGAACTTTGCGCGTTCGGTTCCCTTCCCGCCCTCCCCCCTTCCCCCTCGCTTCCGTAATTAAAGGGACAAGTTTCCGCGCGGAAACAAAATGTGGCGAATTGAAAGCAAAGAGTTTGCGGACGTTGTACGCCGCGAACTTCGGAGCGAGTCTTCCTTCCGGTGACCGAGCCGAGAAAGAAGAGACGGCGGAGACGCGCGATTTAATTAATTCCGGAATTATTTCAGCCGCTATCGGCACATTGTCTGCCTCGCGTCGGAAGTATGCCGCTACATTTATTTCTTCCCCGGTTGCGAGAAAATGGACATAGTTAAAACGGCGAAACGATTTTAAGCAATTCAGCGGAGAGGAATTTGCCTGTTCTTTTATTCTTATAAGACACGTCGATAGCCGGGAGTACGCGCGTGCGACGTCTATTGGATTCCCTGTCCGTTCGAGTATGCTCTGAGAATATTTATCCTGCACTATTCGTGTACCATGATCGATCGATCATTGCATTATGTTTGCGAGAATAAATCGAATTAGAGCATTCTCCAGATTGTCGTTAACGAAGTTTCTTCGTTTCTGGGAATCTTGAGACAGCGTTTGACGAAAGGACACTGCGGAAGGAAAAAGAAATGATAACAAGCGAGCCTCTCGGGAGCTCGGTGGACAGCGCGTTGTTTCGAGTTTCTTCGAGCAAACGATAGCAGGAAATTAATTGAAGTCTTATCACCGAGACAACTGTTGATGGGGAAAGAAGATATCAAGTTTTTAAATCTTGATTTGTAACAGAAAGTTTTGCGCTTGAAAAGTAGTCTGAAGTATGTCTGAAATATCCCGTGAAGACTTCTAATTTATCCACGTTATCTTGAACAAACTTGAGTATGAAAACAACTTGTATGATGCAACTTTTCCATCCTTTCTTCAAAAAATTAACTTTAAGCCTATGGAAAAATAATTCTAATCGTATATGTTTTCAAGATTCTTTTTATTATATCAAATAATTTTTTTTTTAAACATTGATTAAAGATATAAAGATAACATGTAAATAAAGATATAAAGATAAATATATGAGCTCAGGGATATAAGAAAAAATGAAGAGTAAGCTGCCAAAAGGCTAACATTATGTTATTAAAAAAATAGAGAAAAGCAGCAATGAGAAATTCTTCATTTTCTACTTTGTTACAAGAAAATCAAGAATGATATTCTCGCTATTAATATCAAAGTTAATCAGTGAGAGAAATATTGCTGCCATGAGAACATTTTCTCAAATCCCTTCGTGGAAAACATATAAAAAGTGGAATTTACACTAAACGATATTGCTGAAGTATCTAAGAGTTTAGCTAGACTTAAAGATAATTTTGATGGACCATTAAAATAATTATGTAAGACTCAAGCATGATGAGCAATACTGCTGAAAGTTTTGACATTTTTGATAATCAGCTTGAACTAAATTTTTAGATACTTCAAAATTGTTCTTTTTATATAAAACTCGTGCAGCGAAAGGTGTACTTTTAAAAGTCTTAGGAGCACCATGTGTTTGTGACACGCGCTCTCTCGTCTTTTATCTGCCTCTCCGAAAATCCTGGATGTATATTGTATCGCTGTACGTGTATCGAGTCTATGACACACACACGTTAACATGTATGACGCGTGTTCCCAGCGTGTCGTAATGTTCTCGCTGTCGCGCTCTCAGACCGACGTAGATATCTCGCGGACTAATTACAAACCGGGAAGCTGCATATACGTTACTTGACGGCATTCTCGCCAAGCCGCCGGCAAAAGCACAACCCGGCCGCAAAGCAGAATGTCTGCTGGTGTTTTCCAGGGAGAGAGGCTGTCGAGCATTCGCCCGCCGCCTGCGCGGAACGTTTACAAGACTCATATCGCGTTTCCAGCGTCGCGTGTCACCCGCGACATGTGACAATCAACCGTACGACTCCGTACCGTTATAATCGCTTTACGTGTTTCGCAAACTAGTATCTACAAAGGAACAATACACTGTACAAAATAACCTTTGGAAAGGTATCACGAATAACGCTCCCAATTCTATTTCGGTAAAAAGTACATTTAAGTTCAGTTCTCTTAGAGTGCTTTACTTTTAACTTATAAAAGATTTCACGTTAATCGTCGACCACATAGAGAAGTTTCCCAAAGTAACAGTCCTTGGAATTAAAAACAATTATAAAAAGATATAAATAAGAGTAAATATTTCAAAAGAAAAGTATCGTATATAGGAGGAACAGTTTTGTTGAAGTATCGAAAAAAATTTACCTAAATACAGATTTAAATACAGAAAATAATTTTGTTGAGAAATAATGAGCAATACTGCAAAAAGTTTTGACATTCTAGCAATCAGCTGGAGCGTCTTACATCATTATTTTGATGGTCTAACAAAATTATTTCAAGATTTGTCTTTTTATCTAGTCAGATTTTTAGATATTTTAGCAAATTCGTTCTTTCCGTGTATTCCATATTCCGAGTATATCGAGCAGGTGTTTCAACGGACGGTGAAAAAAAACTATTACGTTCTACGAAATTAGACTTAACGAGTGAATGATAGGGGGTGTATAATTGAGACGGACACAGCCAGGAAGCGTATACGGCCACGATAAAATTCATCGTTGCTCCGAGTGTTACTTTACGGGCTCGTAAAAGCGCTATTACCCAGAGGGAAAGGGGATAGCTTTGCACGCGAACTCGCGACCTGACAAAATTTCCATTTTGGTAGTTCCAAACCGCGCGCGATTAAAAGATCCCCTTTAATTGTCGCGGTGTGACCGATGCACGCGGGACGCGGATTAACTGACTTGCACTTGTGGCATGCGAGTGACATATATTACGAAGTAAATCTCCCCGCACAGGGTTAAGATTACATTACCGGGGCGAGGCCTGTTTAACCCATCCATGGCTACAATAACTCCTCGTGATTGTCGAGCACTTTGCGCTTTATAACGTTGCAACAAAGTGGCAATCAAAACATCAAAAAATATCAAAAGACAATTTTGAAAATTATCAAAATAAGAACAAAACATCAAAAATATTAATAAAAGATATTTTTGAAAATCATCAAGATAACACACACAATAAAGATATTTTAATCATCTTTTAATACTTTCTATTAGTATACGGAAAGAATAATTTTGCTGAAAGATTTAAAATTTTAGTTGGATCAGAAAAGTAATTTTGTTGAACTATTAAAATAATTATATAGAACGCTCAAACTAATTGTTAGACTATTAAAATTTTTTGCAGCATTGCTCATTATTTTTAAGGTTCCAACAAAATTATTTTGATGGTCCAACAAAATTATTTTCTGATCTGTATCCAGTAAAATTTTTGATCCCTCAGCAAAATCGTTCTTTCCGTGTACATTTAGTTATTGCAATCTAGAAAATTGCCAAAAAAAGAAAATTAAAATATTTGTCCAAAGATGTAATGTCATTTCTATCAATGCCAGATGTATTCTTCCAATTGTAACGAAACATCTTTGTTTTGCAGGAACTTTGTTCGATTTTGATAAAAGAGATTAAATAAATAAATATATGATTTCATTTTTATTGCTGTTATTTTTTTGTTAATATTATATGTATATGTAATTGATAAAATATCATACTATTATTACATGTTACAAATATTTTAATAAGCTAAAGCGATAATTTTTTGAAAGGTAAGCAAGCATTGCGTACGACGAGTAACTCTTTTAATGGCATACAAGAAAAGGTAAAAAAAATTATAACAAACGCTCTTATCGTACGATTCTCGTGTAAATCAGTTAGAAATGTTGGTAGCGCGCACGTACGCGATGCTTGCAGCCGATACATCGAGTGTATTGATATTTTCTCTTCGTGGCACATGAAAACGTGCCGTGCGGTGAATGCATGTAATGTATTCTGCGTGATATGAATCTGCAACTTTATTGTAAAGCGCAAAACTCTTTCATCGCGCAAGATTTGACGGCAGTTTTTCCATCGAAAGATACCGGATCGCGACACCGGAATACAAAACGGCGCATATCAGCACGGACATTCGGAAAGTTTCGTCCGTGGTATTTGTAATGAGAAATACGGCAATAAAGAATCCAATAATACGCATTTGCGTTGGACATTTCATGTTTTATAACACTTTTTAAATAAATCTACATTTGTTATGGCATTCAATTTTAAAATATCTCTGTAGGATTTATCTTCTTTACGACGAATTTATAAATTGCAACGGAACAGAATATACCTCTCAACTGCTCTGAGCAAACGACATTTTATAATGCGTATTTTTACATCAGCATGCTGATACAAATGAACAAATGATAGAGACATCAAAAGGGTTGTCAGGGATTTCATTAAACATAGGTATGAAAACATCTTTAATATAACCAGCTGAAAAAGCCTCTTTTTAAATAATAATTTCTTTGTGATCCTCACTGTAACATACACGCTTTATTTAATATCAGCTTTATGAAATTCTGGTGCTGATAAAGCACTGTGTACTCGGATGGTATTTTTCACATTTCGCTTTGTAGGAACGACGTTCCGTCGAATAACCCGTTTCAAACCTGTTATTAATTCACAAATTGACATTTGTAAATGATAACGAAAAAAATATAATGATTTAAAATGGTTTAAAAATTCCTGTAAGTATAGCAAGAGAAATACGTAAAAGACGATAGAGTCTATTATTTGTTTTTATATTTTTAGATGTGATTAAATAATTTCTCAATTATATAAAAATCGGGTAAAAAATTTAATGACATACGTATGAAGCGCAATGTGAAAAAATTATTAATTAATTTTTATTATTATTAATTAATAATTTTATTATTAATTAATCTACTTTTATATTTGAACATTCTTCTTAAATATATAAATCACTAATTACACACCATTATTTTTATTAAAATATTAATTCTTCATTTCTCTATATTTTTACTTTTTTCGTGTGGATCTCTTTTTTTGTCCAGACCAAGTTCTTTTACTGTTCCGGACTTACAAAAAAATCTGAAAAAATTCAGGATTACTTTTTAATGCCTTTATTACATTACCAAAATATTTTAACCTTTAATGTTAAATGTTAACCGAACTTCTCTCTTTATTTCGAAGAAATTTGATAGTGAAATTTCGTTTGTGTTAAAAAATCCAGATTACAGATAGAGAGTTAATATATTTCCTGATAACTTATATATTAGAACAAAAACTTGTGTTTTACTACTCAAATATTCAGGTAATTTACGTTCATTTACGCGGCGTATTTGGAAAAATATCTACTCCGCGATCGCGAAACTTTCGCGACGATGAAACACAGGCGACTGTTGAGATCGCAGCCGCCAAATTACACTTGCGCGATACCGAATTTGATTGCCAGTCACGTTTAGTAAACTCTAACTTTTCAAAAACCAGGTCGTGTACTTCGACTAGTGTGCTCGAACAACTTCTCGGCGCAATTCATCCATTATAAAGGAAGTGCCGCGAGGTCACGTGTATACACACGCAAAATCGAATCGCATTCGCCAGGTCGGGCAGCGATCGCGTGAACTTCGCGATGACCATCACCGCCGTGTAACGCACCGAATCATGCGATCCGTTGATCTTTCACGATGACCGCTTACCGATGTCTGGATAATGCGAGAACAATAGCTAGCTTGGTTCGCGTGCCTCTACAATCCCCGGAACAATGAGCGCGGCCCTGGAAAATTGTCGGAGACCTAGCTCTAGTTCAGAATAAGTCACTCTCTCATTGTTGCCCTTAAACATAGGGGTAGAAAATAGCACTGCGCAAATTATATATAACTTGAGCTACATTACACAGCCCCACTTTCACTTCAATCGCTCATTTTACCGCCGCGATGGATACGAATCTTAATTATTTAATTTCGCCCCTTCAAAGCACCGTTTATACATTATATGAAAATGCGGACGAAGAAAATTGTTGAAATTGCCTGATGAGGATCGCATTTGCGGCGTGTCAGAGGATGCAACGAATCTGCATCTCTCTTTCGCCCTTCGCAAATGCGTTACCTAATCCGACGTTGGCGCGTTACAATTGGCGATAGATGCTCGTTATTACGAATTTGCATTTGCAAACGGGTATATTGAAATGCTGCATCAAGTTGGCGCGGAATACGCCAACTTGATGCAGCACAGGTAATCAAACGATATTCTTTGAAAGAGGTACTCGCGCGCGAGTGCGCATCCGTTGCCAATTCCCGTCCCGGGCATATAAAGCGTCGTGTGACGGTTTGCGGAAAGCGCATGGTTTATTACGCTTCTTTTTACGACGTAATTCAACTCGGAGATCTAACGAGACGGGATAATGCATTCGTCTATTCGAGGTTTCTCGAAATATCGTCATTGCGGAGAAGACGCGATATTTCTACCCGTGTTCTGCACCCCTTCGTTCTGCAGCTAAATCTGCCCTAAATATTTTTAGATAATTCACATTTATTGTCGCAAATGAAAGAACCTGCAAGAATAGAATTTCGGAATTCGTCGTGCTCCTTCCGTCACTCGAATTCATAACTTAGCAAATTACGAGATTTCTCCCGATATCGCGTCTAAGTAAAATTCAGAAGGGACGTGATTCCCGTTGCAAATAATATCAAGTTTCAACGGCATCGTTTCTGAAATTTGTTAGAGCGAACGACGTAATATTACGCGATGCTCTACGACGATCTCCATCGTGTCGTGGCACGAAGCGTTCCCTCGTGTTCCCTTTACTGCCAACGACACTCTTCCCTCGACATTTCAAATTCCACTTCTTTCTTAATCTATCGAGGTCTTTATCCCGCGCCATTGTATCGCGCCACCGGAGAATAAGGGAGGCGCGATCGAACGATCGCGTAGCAGGATTAAGAACGGAGGCGGATGTACAGGTCATCGCGACGGGTTACATCGACGCTCTATAGACGCTCTAATAGATTTTATTTATTGCATCCCTCGGCTACCAGCGCAACGGTGTTTATTGTATCCCAATGAGGGTACAATAAACACCGCCGTTATTAATCATCGCATTACCTGCAATACTCACGCTCGGAACTGACAATGAAGATCGACTAAGAATAGATACAGCATACATCGATGCAGGCCGATTGTACGAAGGCAGAAGAGATGAGATTGTATCGTAATCGAGTATCGAGGACCGCCTCTCGCAATCTCGTATACCATTTCCTGCACATGCAGATGCACAGAACATCCACCTATGTACGCGCGTGAAACTGTCCGCCAAAGCGATGCCCATAAGCCCCATGTTCTTCGCAAAGCGATTCCGAGATCTTCGCTGATAGTTCAATATTTTCTATTATCGGATGAAATTGACTTGTATCACGTTTGAAAAACCAAATATACCGTTATTGCCTTCGGAAATCTTTACCTTTCGTTAATTGTCGGTCTCGAACGTTTGAGTAAAGATTTCGGGAGATAACTCTGTTCTATATTCTTTTTTTTTAGAGCATGTGGATCTAACCAATGATATACGAAGCCTACTAATGTTACTTGAATGTTGTTGAAATAATGTTACTTGAATGCTTTGATTATCACATCAAATTATATGTTGCTAAATAATTGCTGATTGCAAAGTTACAATTTTTCGATGCGTAAACCTTAACATAAGGATTTTAAAAACTATTTAAGAACGCTTTAGGTTTAAAGAAAAGAATTGGGTCATTTTTGTGACTATGGGAAATGAAATTCTCAAACTTGTGGCCTCTGATACAAATGCGCAGCTTAACTACTAGAATATTTGGTGAATTATTAGAGCTTTCTCTCATATTTGCCAAGCATAGCATGTTGGATGTTAAATTCAATAGTTCATATTCAGTTTAATAGAAACTTTAAATGTGAACGTTACACAATTTATCCCAATCTGATTTTGCGAACGGCAGGCAGAGAAATCGGATGAGAACTTTGCAATTAAAGTAAAGTAAATCCTTCGCAATTATAAAGTAAATCTATTCTATGTTATCTACTTTAACAATACGTTAATCAATCTTAAACTGATTGCCATCGACAGCACGTTGCAATCAATCGCTTCCGACATTGATAAGCCATTATAGAGAGGATAATTAATAGCAGCATCTGTCTATTCATCACTCGTACGAAACAAATGTTTTTAAATTTAACATTATTACCAATTGTTGATTTCTATTGTTATAAATTTATTAATCAGGCTAAACCTTTGATTTGAATTACGCATGCTAATTAAGAATAATTCTAATTAATTAAATGTACTTGTTCCATTTATGTCATACCGGTTATAATCTTGAAATACGGAATCATTAATTACAGTCTGAACAGTGCTAAACAAGATATCAATATGACTGTCACGAGTTATCAACATAATTATCGCTCTTAATTATTTGTCAAAAGAAAAGAATTACAATCTCTGCGATCATATTATAAATCTAAAGAAATAAATAATTAAATACGCAAATATATATATATCGACCTACAATATATTTAAAAAAAAAAAAATATATATATATATATATATATGTGTGTGTTTTAAGTATTATATTTTAGATCTTTTTTAAGCAGAATTTTTGATCAAATAATTTCTTCACTTTTGTATTTGATTTAATTAATGATATTAGACGATAGAAAGACGATAGATAGAAAATTAATTTCATTTTACATCCTCCGTATGCATCGATTCACCAGAAGATATACAATAATTACCACGATTACGATAGGGAGAAAGCAATAACAATGACGGAAGTTTCATAACAATGACGGAAGTACGCGGCAATGCTCGTGATTGTTCACTTACAGAATGAAATTGCTAAAATAACGACGTAGACAGACGACAACAAATCACGGCAATTTCAATTTCGCGAGTGATCGCCGCGAATTCGCTCTTCTCGTTCATATCTCAATCCGCACGTAGATTAATCTTTATATTTTAATAGATTTTGCAGCTAGTACGACTGTGCGAACACATTTCTTAACGTTCGTTCAATCGGACATACATTGATCGATATCATTCACGTTTGAGGCTGGAACTACGCGCAATTGACGACACGTCACGATGGCCAACGATGATTGTTTTTAGAACGGGTGTAGATCGGGCTAGGCTCAATCGATATTAATCAGAAAGCAATATCCAAACAAATAATTTCTTGAACGACGTAGAAATAGAATGTTTTTGCCCTGTACATCCACAGTGTAATTATATTAATTTGCACGCAAGTTATATCACAGATGAGATATATTTAGAAAATTAATTTTTTATATTTTCCACTAAAATTGTTTGTGTTAATTTTTTTTATATAACGCGTACTCAATATTATATAGAATCTTCGCGTCAGTATTTATATTCTAAAAGAATAGTTTTTATCGATAGTTAATTAAGAATGTCACTTCTCTTTCTCGAATGGCAGGAAATCTAAACTACGTGACTTTGCGATAAAGCAATCTCTGTAAACATCACTTGCAATTTAAACGTAAAGTATTATATTGTATTAACGTGCGCACTTCTGAAAGATACGAGCAATAAAGCTTATATTGTTTAAATTAAATTGAATTATATACATATACATATAATGTAATAAATTATAATACACATATATATATATATATATAATAATTATATGTATTCGGTACTTTACGTGATTAATTTAATATTTAAGTGTATTCGGAGAAAGAATTAATAATTAATTTATCGTCGAAACTTTCTGTTTTTGTAAAACTAAATTGTACATCAAAATTAAATTGTTGATATCGGAAACAGTTCAATTTATTTCAACAATACATTAAAGAAATATTTAACGGTAGAATGCCTACCGGGTATAAACTAGATTGGACGGAATGAAATCGATACTTTTAAAGTAGGTCGGCCAATATCATTCTCTAGCATTCTCTGGAAGTAGAAGAACAAACTGAGAGGACTTAACATTTCCTGCTTTCTACTCTTCCAAGAAACCGCAATTGATTATTTTAGTCTGTAAGATATTGAAATATCCTGCAAAGTCATCAACGGGTGGTCGATGTGGACGAACAATTATCCGGAAAGTACTTTACTCTGAAGGGGATGGCGCGGCGACTCGAGATTTCTATTAGCATGGAATTACGCTCGCATGGCGGATTATTTCGCGTTACGGGGATCGCAATTACGCTCGTCACGTATGAAGCTCGCCAGGGAATCCGCAGGAGAAACGATATGTCGCATCAGCAGAATTCCAAGAGGTGGTAGGTACCGGCGATATCAGAATGAGACGCGGAAACTTCACCTCTGGGAGCCCCACGGCTTCCCGTGAATTATGCTGTGCGAGGCACTTAACTTGTCGGATGTTACGGTCTAATAACTGGATGTGGAAGCCCTTCACAATGGCCAGATCCACCACTGCCGATTTAGACCAGACGTAGCAGGAGCTGCGCGGTCGTTTTGTTAAATACGGATAAACGATAAGCTACCCTCGTAATACCCGCTTAACGGTCAATACAAATTTCGGTTTAAGCTACGGTAGAGCAATAAGTAAAGTGTAACGTGAGCCGACAGAAGTGGAGCTTGCGCTGCAAAACGTTCGATTTAGTATCCGAAGGGAAAACGTGCGACTAGGCTGCACGAATGAATATCTCTTAACGAGCCTTAAATGGCAGACATTAATCTTTTTTCGACTAACCGCTAACGTTAATCTTTTAATCGGTTGATTAAAATACTCAACGGGAAACATGATCTCTTAGAAAGATCGCAAAAACATTTATTTTGACTTTAAATGATTTATATAATGTATTTATAGCGAAAGAAATTGAAGAATTATGAAAAATATTTAATATATTTATAATGAAAGAAAAAAATTGGAAAACTATAAAAAATATTTTTTGTTATAAGACGTAACTAGAGCTGTATAAAAAATTCTGAGCTTTCCAGCACATTAAGAAACTATATAACAATTATCGTTTATCTGCGAAAACAGCGGAAACATTTTTCGATGTCTTGCTGGAATCGCCTCCAACAGAAATCCTGTACTCTTTGCCTCGTCTGTCTCAACGTTGAATGCCCATCGCTCTAAAAGCCGGCTCCTAAAATCCCGAGGAAAAGAAAAAAAAAGATTAATCGGGATGAACGTCCCGGATTCTTGGCTGATGCACTTCTAAGTCCGGAATTCCTATAATGTATCGCACAAAACCGCTATTCTCGTGCAACAACGGGAGTGAGAGATAAGTGCTTCTTCCCAGACGTTCCTCAATTTTCGAATACTTACGTATACATACACACGCAATATACACAGACACGTAACATGCACGTGCAAGTTGGTGTTTCGGCAAGCACGTTTTGCCGCATTTATACGTAATATACAGTATATATTCCATTTGCTGATAAGGACCGGAGAAGACAGGGTCTTTCCGCATCGAGAATTCGAATTGAAACCGATCGATCGTCGACGAGATACGAATCTGGGAGCCCCGCCTATTATCTACGAACCTCGCCATTTGTCACGGCATAAGCCACGAGATGGAGGCCGGATTCCGGCTGCGTTCGCCTTTGCAAGATTTCTATGTGCAAGAGAAACTTCCAAGTCCGATTTACCAGATTATCCAGAGAATTTCGGCTCTCCGTGACCGAGCGAATATTTAGGAGATGCACCGTATCCGATTATAATAGGAACATCATTACACTGGTCTGCTTCGAGGTACAATGCGAAACTTGAGTCGCAATTTTGCTACAATCATCCCAACTCGCGTAAACCAGCGAAGCAGATTAATATTCTAGAAATCCTTATTGGAAATTCATTATGTCATGAATGTAAAGTCGATGTGATCGCGTTAAACCGATAATTGAAGTTTACGTGGAATATTGTCCAATTAAAGACATTGTTTCTAGAAGCAAATTTCTTTATTTAAGTTTTGCAATTGCGAGTAATCCTCTGCATTTCTCCGTACTTCTCTTCCTGAAATTACAGATAATCATCAATTAGTTTTGAAATTTTTTTGAAAAGCAACAAAACCACAAAAATCTGTTAGACAAGTTCTAAAGTCAGGTACAGAAGTATAATACATCCACAGCTTTCCGATACGCCGCGACATTTCAAGATGATTACGATTCCAGGACATTTTTCATGGCTCCCGGGGTTATGGACGTCGCATGGAACAAGAAATCGCGCAAGAAAACGCGATAAGCTCGCCGAATCCGAGCTCTGTGGCACGTCCCGATTACACCAGTGGCCGTAACCCATTTCGGGATTAGCTCGATCCATATACCATATACCTATATGTGTAGGCCGATGAGCCCGGGAAAGACGATCAGCGTGGGTTTGAGACCGGGAATCAGAACGAAAAGGAACACGATCACTCCAATTTCTACGACGTGACTCCCGCGATCGATCCTGTCCAGCTGCGTACACCACGATAGGTCGCTAAGCGTTCAATTAACAAGATCCTTTCGGTAGATCCGTCGGATTTCTCACGTTTGCACGTCTCCGCCCTTTCTCGTTTCTGCGGGAAATGCGCTCCACGACGCTGCGATCCATTTACATTGTCAATATCAGAACGGGACATTTCGAGGGTTGCTGCTTTCCAAAAACCAAAGAGAAGTGGCGTTACTTCCTTTTGGAAGTAGTGCAGCTATCAAAATTAATGATACATTGATGCAATTCTTTCACGCAGACAATTTGGATTTAAATGAATTTGCCTCTGATGTATAAGAAAGAACCTATTTATATCTTATTTCGTTCATCAGAGTTTATTCAGAGTCCTTCAGGTCATAAATGTTCAAATTTTTCTGAAAAAATAATTATGTCAGAGAAATGGCAATTGTTCTCACAATAATTCTAATTTTAATTCGCGTCTTCCTTGTCAATGAGAAGGTTCTGTTTATGAATCTAAGCCGCTCTGAATCACTCACGACGATTTGTCATTGTCAGAGAGGCCACGTAATGAAATCACGCGCAACATCGTAATATAATAGCGTTACGATAATTGCGACCGATAAGAATGATTGATATCTGAACGGGTACAAGGAGTAACACAGTTAGTAACACAGTTCGCAGCGCATCGATGAGCGCGTGCCGCGGCGTTTGGCGTTCCGCACAACTGCGGAAAGGTGGGTTTTGTAGGTTCGCAACGCTTGGCTTCAATGCTCCGATTCTGACGATTGTTCGCACAATCGTTAATTAGAGGGCACGATAATTGGGCAAACCCCGGATGAATCGTCAGCGTCAGATAGACTCTACATAACGCGACCGATTACGTCAAGTTGCCGGGGCTCGAGTCTCGACCGCAGTTCCCAATTACACATGATACTAACGATGCTTGTCTACCGTCGTAAACACGAAATATTTGACCGCATCGTTACGCTACTCGTTGCATAACGTCAGACGCGCTAACTATGTTTCGCCGAGAGACGGAGGACAACCAAAATTATTACACAGCGCCAGACATCGACTACTGGAGTGTACTATTAACTCATCGTTAACGTGAGAGAAGCAAAACGGATTTCTTAAACGCCCTTTAACATCACGACAATTTTGAAATTATCGCAATGCTCTACAATACTTAGATTTTGTAAATATTTCTTTTAAATAATCTCAGTTTGAAAACAATTAAAGCGGACTATCTTGCGCGTACTAGCGATTTATTTAAGATTCACGTACAAAACTAGCTAGAAAAGGAGGATATTATGTTTTGGCCTGAGCTAACTTTAATCTCAACCGGTGTCGTGTAATTTGGGTCACGTCGTCATGTAATTTGCCTCAGGCACAGAGCGGACGAACAAAAGTTACATTACCATAGATCTGTTAAAATTACATTTTTCTTCTGTCCGCTTCAGGGCAACAATGAGTCTATTAGAAAGAAGAAACGAACTGCTGTCTAACTCGCGTACTGTATCGATAATCAATTAAATTTACGAAATGTACAATAATATATTGGATACTGTTGCATTTCCACGAAACATACATTATTAACATAGAGAAAATACACAAGCAAATGTCACATAATATTATATATGAATTTCCGCGTATAATATACAATATCCTATGGATGCGTACTATTTAGTTACTATTGTAACTTTCTGTAAGTTACTATTGTAACTTTCTGTAAGTTACTATTGTAACTTATGTTCGGCGATAAAACTCATTCTCGATCATTATCAAACGCTCTGTTTCACTAATACAATTTTCTCCGTGTCCCTATTTACAACGAGCTTGGAGCAATACTTTTCGTGCGATTTTCGCTTATTGTCTTTTCTGCAAACGCGGTCGTCCTTAACGACCTCAGGGATGCGCAGACGGACGCCGAACTCTTTCAACAACCAAACGAAAATCCTTTGAACGTTTTCTATCCTCGTTCTTCGCCTCGTTTTCATCCCTTTTCTGTCCCTCCCATAAAGCCACGACGTGACACAATTGTTAATGTCTTAACTACGATTTTCTAGTGAGTTAACGCTAGACGTATCACTATTTCGAGAGAATTCGTAATTATAGAAGGGTACAGAATTACGTAGTAATTTTGTCTCCCCTCGCTTCTCTCTAACGTTTGATGGCAGTTAACATTTTTATTAGATACGATTAACATTATTACAACTCAACACATGATATTAATAACTCGTCATTATCTTCTACTATATCTATCAGTGAAAATGCTTTCTTGGTGCATAAACCAAGTTGAATTCGTAAAGTTACGAGCGTGAGTGAAATTGTAGCAAGTGTTAAATCGTGAGGGTGAATTTATCGTTTCCTCACACCCGCCGTACCGAGTCGTTCGACGATCGCCAGCGAACTCGGATTTACGGGATTGTTTTTACATAATTGGAACAGCGGCGTGTTCAACGAGCCTTTCCTCGTTATCGTCAGAATGGTTATCTCCTTTTTTTCCCCTTGGTCCGTTCTTCGCGCCGAATTACAGTAACAAATGAGTGCCAATCTCATCGCCGCGTGCTCGTCCGAATGAAAGCTCACGGAGAGCCAAAATTTTTCCAATATATTTTACCGCAATTTTCTATCTCATCCATCATATGTGAAAAAAAAAGATTATTTGCAACTTTACACGTGTACAGAATGTCTCAAATTTCTGGAATATTTCTTTTTACAATAGTAAATTTCTTGATATCCTAAAGTCGCTTCTTTCTTTGCGAAAATTTGAGAGATCGAATCATTTGTCGCAATTCTTCAATTGTTTACGTCAATTATTTTACAATTTTAAAAATTTCCGAAATACCGAAATTCAGTGAAAATTTACACGGAAAGAACAGTGTTGCTGAAGTATCTAAAAATTTTGAGGATACAGATTTGAAAATTTTATTTGAACCATCAGAATAATTATATAGAACGTTCAATTTGATCGCTAGAATGTTAAAGTTTTTTTCAGTTTTGTCATCAACGTTTGAGTGTTCTATATTATTTTGATGGTCCAACAAAATTATTTTCAGATGTGTATTTAGCTAAATTTTTAGACATTTCAAAACCGTTCTTCCGTATAAATTTTCGCTGAATTTCGTATTTCAAAAATTTTATTTTTAAATAATATTTCAACAAAAACCGTTCTGTCTTTCCGTGCAAACTTTTTATGATTTTTCGACTTTTACGTTTATAATATCTTAAAACTTTTAAATTAAATGATGTATTGACGCTTCGATATGAAAATAAATGTGATATTTTTTGTATATGATATCTGACAGTTCTGTGATATGTTTTGTATAAGAAGAAAAACGAAAGAAAAGAATTGAGAGAAAAAAGGATAAAGTATATACTCGCATTATGTCGCGGTAAAACTGTTTCAAGAATGTCCAAAATAAGACGCGAATCCGTCTCTAGTGTCAAATTATCCCGCTGTTCCCTGACGGATCGCTTAGCATATCGATAATGTAATCAAATAAGGATGACTTTTCGGCGACGAATTCGCTTCCGCGCTCTCAAATTCGATTTCGAGTGATGACATCTCGACATTTCGATTCAATTAAGACATGCTTTCAGATCTCTAGTTACAGTCACGACGCATGATTCCTCCTATGTAATTTAAACTTTAAACAATAATAATAATAATAATAATATTTACGCAATAATCATAAATCTTAATTTAGAATTAAAATGTGAAAATAATTTTTACGCATGTTATACGTATACATTCAACAAGTTTTCTCGTCGCGTGAGAATAACATCTCATTTCTACCAACACAAGTTTGTATGAATTATTGAACTTGACTTCCATGACTTCTGTGACGCGATTTTCTCTCGCATGAAAATTGCGCTGACGTGAATGACGGGTCGGACCTGTTCGCAAATTAGTGTTGATAACTTCACGAAACAAGCTTACAATTTTTCGATTATTATTAGCGACATGATCCATTGATTGGTGAAAATAGGGACGTAAACGACTGGCAATGGTGGCTCTGAGGCATGGGAGCAGTTCTGTCGATATGTAAAACTCCCGGAGGGTGCTTCGTCCGATGGCACCTACGATTCCCCGAGCAATAATCGCGCTATCGGATAACTCGTCGCTCATAAACGTGCTTTTTAATTTCGCGAGCCTGTACAGCGAGCGCGAACGCTCGCAATATCGCGCGGCTCTGTCCGATGCTATCGCTAGCTTCAGCTAGTAAATCAAACGAATCGATACACTTAATGCAAGTTGTTCCACGGCGTTGCACGCTCGCCTATCGCGGGAATTGCTTTGTGAGTCACCGTACGACGAGGCGATAACGCCGATAAATCGTAATTAATCGTTATCATCGATCCGGAGCGTCTTCCGTACGCTCGTCAGCGTGACGCCGGGGAACGTAAATTATCCATCAAATCTAAGTAATCCGCCCAACAAAGCGCGTCGCTTCTTGTTTTCCCCCGGAACGTTCTCCCTTAGCGCCCCGTTTGATCCTGGCGTGGCATCCTCCTCGTTTACATAAGTCTGACGGATACGTGCGCGAGCGCATGTCACGAAAGTACTAGAGACTGCTGGATTTGGGGTATCACGGCCCCGGGTTCAAAGGGAATAGCGTATGAGGTCGGGCTTCGCGCAGCGTCTTTCTTATTGCGCATTACGCGCGGACACTCCGCCAGTTAAGAATTATTTATCGAAAGTACGCCGCAACGTTGCACACCGATGTCAGATTCAAATTCTTAAAAAATCTCTAGTGTCTTGAGAGTTCAAATGTAAGCTCGAGAAACGGGACTAAGAGCAAAGGAAATATTAATTTTGTACGAATCCAGACCGTCGTGAGACTCTTAAATCTAATTGTATCCAATATCCTTTGATATTGTGAGTCACATTAGCTTCGTCTGTGCCGCTTAATGTACACAGAATGCTGCAAATGTTAAAGCAAAAATATGATTTGTATTAAATCAATGACTTCACAGCTGCAATTTTTGTTTTTTTTCTCATTTTAGTTCAAAACGGTTCAAGAAAGGAATTGATTAACATATGGTTAACATTGATGACCAACCGTTGCTTTTTAAGATATTTTTAAATGTTTGCGCTGTTTCATTGAAAATCTTGTTTGAAAATATCGACAAAATCTTGATAAGCTCGTACAATCGAATGTTATGAGATCGTGATATTATATTAATACCTCTGATAACATTATTTTACAATTTAGTAAATAATGATACAGCGTTTTGCGAGCTCCCCATTGCAAACATAATTGTGCAAACGGAACCATGTAACTGCATCACAATAATACATTATTTACCTAGATGGAAACTACGAAGCGCCAAATTAAACACGCAAGTTCGCTCGGTGAATTATTAGTCGCGTTAAATCAATAGCGTTAGAACCTATCTCGTTGCGGGGCAGATTTGAAACGTCAGCCTTAATAAATATGCAACGTAAAATTAGTTTCGTGAAATTTAATGCGGATTTAAATTGGTATACCTGACAGGAGGGTGGGATCGCACGGTTTAAACAAATCGGAGCCGTCGTGAGAATTTGTCTAGTCGTTCGAATCTCGAGTGCAATACCGCACGTCACGGTATAATGGTGCCGAAGATATACGCACGCATTTCCGACGCGAATTTCACCCTTAATAACTTCCATGCGACAAACGGCCGCGAAGAACGTGGCGCGCCACCCCCTGTGGAATTCGTCGCGGCGCGCCATTAAATGCATACCACGCGCAAGGAACATGACACGGTCACGAGAAAAAAGCTAGTACAAGAGAGAGAGAGAGAGAGAGAGAGGGAGAGAGGAATTAGCCAACACATCTGTCGCCTCGGCATCTCTGTCGAGATAGGATGGCTTCTAGCCGACAACAAGACGACGACACCAGGCCAATCAGCGTGTAATCTGTTTAGGTTTGCCCATTTGACACGGATGACTAACCGCAGCTCGCTGCCGCACACGGCTTACCCATCCTCTCGGGTCTCGCACGACAAGGAATACTTTATGAGGCCGACAGATGCGCCCGACGGATTATCCTCTAAGCACACAGAATCCGTCTCGCGCGTTTTATTAACCGCCGCGCGTAAGCGCGTGCACGCGCAAGCGTTGTTTTACGATACGGATGATTGTGTACGGAGAACTTGAGCCCGGGGCAATCATGTCGATTTATTCGTCTTGGGTCATGGGCCAGGTTTTCCCACGTTGATGACAACGATGATACGTCCCCCGCTTTATTGCCGCTCGTTTCTCAACGTGTGTGTTTCTTCGAGGTTTGCAATTATATCCCGAGGGTTAACTATCGCCCTTTTACCCAATAAAATTACTCAGACAGTGGGATAGCAGAATTCAAAGTTGAGTATTACGAAAATATGTATATAGAAATTTAATTCTGCGATGAAGTATAGTGTTAGTATTAGACCTATAATTTTGGAAAGTCGATTCTTTAATAATGTAAACATAATCATGGTTGTAGCCATAAGAAATTGATCAATCACAACCGAGGAGAATAATCTGTTCGCGTATAGAAAACCGTTGAAAGAAGGAATATAGAGCGCTTTACTAGTACGTACTTCGAATTAAAAAAAAAGACTTTCAAAACACTTTGCGCGAAACTTTTACGATTTCGCGTATTAACATGTCACTAAAACAAAGGATAACAAACTCGAGTAAACCAGTTAGTAAACCAGTTATGTTACAAACATCTTAAAATAACCGTTCGACGAGTCAATATTAGAAAGTTTTGCGACAAACACACACACACACAAAAGTTGAGTTGAACTTTACGCGGGTCGAAAATAGAACGTGATTCACTGGAATTCCAACCCTCAATTGCGAAGCGCTGTCCTACGATAAGCAACGTGTTAATTTTCGCGTTTTATTTGTCCGTAAGTCGGCAATAAGCCGATCGGCTTATAACGGAAGCTGCGAATAAGCACGAGAACATAAATTTACATTAATTCAACGGGCTTCGTCGTGCGTGTGTTACGTACAACACAATGTAACGGGCAGAGACAAAAATCGCCGGTCGGATAATTATCATCCGCTGTGTATGCGTGTTGTGCAAACACTCTTATGCTTCCCTTATGAATATCCTATTCCGAAACACTTCCTCAATTCACGTGCACGCGGTCGGAAAATTTACTATATTTATTTATGCACTTGCAATATAAAACTTTTGTATTTATATCGTGTTATCTTACAATCCGGTGCTTACTCATTTATAGCTATCTTTTGATAATCTCGTTATTGTTTCTCTAAAACTCATAGTGTCATTTAATAAAGTGTTTAATTACGCGATTAATTATGCGTTTTTGTGCGATTGTAATAATGCGAACAGTAGTCTTTAATTACTTTTGAAGAATTTCTCGACGAGCAACTTTGGTTAGTTTCTCCGTGATCGTTTCTTACTTCGAAAAATCATAAAATATGGATTATGATAATTTTTTCCAGAATTTAATTCAGAGAGGAATTCTTATTCCATCTTTAATCCAACTTTAACTTTAACCCAATAATATTCCATAACTCTTGGCGCGCTGGTAACTTTAGCAAATTAAAAATAAATTATCGAAGCTTCATTATATCGGTAAATAGTTCGCTGCACAAACGCAAAATTACGAACCTTTTAAGGTTAATTATTATAGTTAATTATTATAGTTTATTTAAATTTGGAAAGTGATCAAACAGTTTTTTCCAACAAAAACTTGTCAAATATTTATTTCTCATTACATCAAACACAAAGAATTATATTGTGTTTATTATGCACGATCTGTTTTCATTATTTTAAATAATTACAAAACCGGTTTTTAATTAGTACTCTTTCGATGCAGCTAAGCTCTTTACAATTTAAACGGACCTTTAATGTGGAAGTACTTGAACGTTCATATTTCAATAATTGTGACATTGCGAGTCGTTACGAGTGCATCTACCAGAAAATTAGAGCAGAGACGCAAAGCAATAATTTATTAAATAATCATTTATTGCTTGCGCGCGACGCATTATTGTTTTGATTTATACACAAATTGTATGCCGGAAAAATTACCGCGTTAACGATAATTAAAAATCTCGGGAGATTTACGCTCATGCTGTGGGGATTTCTTAAGATAACAAAATTTAATAACGACGATCCCTTCATTTCTTCGAAGCAAGAATCTCTATTCTTGGCAGGTCTGCAAAATTACGCGCGGATTATTTGCATGAGGTTTATGTAAATTAAGAAGTCTAATTATTAATCCTTTAATTTCATTTACTTCTATAATTTCTTACAGCTTCAAGAGTGATCCAATTAAATTTATTATAAACATAAAGATATAAGTACAGATTTGTTAAAATCTGTACTTAAATCTAAAAGTTTTATAATAAATTTTTTAAATGTCAGAAGTGCATTTATATTAAAATTGTTTATTGTTTATTGCGTCAATTGTGTTTATATCTCGACAATCGATTTAAAGAAAACCGCGTCTAAACCTAGTGGGTCTGAAACAAATTACAAAATCGTTTCTTTAACAGAGATTAAATAGCGATATTAGTTCTTTTTAATACTATAATTGTTATAACATTAAATAAAATTTAAGTTTAATTGAAGTTTAATTATACGAATATTATCTGCTTATTAACTTATCAACTTCACAGTGCAATGACTCCATGACACGAAGTAAAATATTCTTACGACATGTATTCCCGTATCGATTTACTGACCGTGCCACATACAGTCAATTTATGGGTAGATTGGCCATCCATACTTCTAGCTAAAGTTCGAATATTTTTCGATGCGAAGCGCATGATCACGACCGATGTCATGAGAACGTAGTTTATTGCCCAATATATTTATCTTTATGTTTATCTTTACATGATCTAAATATAGAAAGAAGCCTATTCTCATTACGTTAAAAAAAATAAAAAATAAAAAACTTGACGGTGTACTTTAAAATGAAATATGTATTGATTACGATGCTACGATATAACTACGCAAAGAAAATATTTATCACGCAATTCCAATATTTGCAAAAGAAATCAAGTTCGATTTTAAATTGACGTGAAATATAGACGAAAGACGCTCGAATATAAAATTTTTATTTAAAAACATTCGTTATTTCACATACACTATGATTGTCAAACATAATGGTGGTTTCAACTTCGAAGCAGACAAATATCTTCTAGGAAGATACACATTTAGAAAATTGAAGCAGCACGAAAGCTTCCCTCGTCTCGAAATCTTATACATTTTCACAAGGAAAAAGAAAAACGATCCAGATACAATTTATTGTCCAGAAACTAGAATTCAATGAAAGGAAGTCAATTTTGCAAGTGCTGATGCAATGAAAGAAAACTCGAGATAATTCCATTTATCACGTGCATCTTCGAAAAGTCCGCGCCATATGCAACTGCTTAAGAAAACAAGACCCTCGAGAATAAACCAAATTGCTAGTTACATATAGCAGACAGCATGAAAAACCGATAAGAATCGTTTGGCACTTTGCGCGGCCATTAATGCGGTCTACTCATACGTGTTTTGCATCCATCTGACTCTCGTGCCACATCGCTAAACTTCAATGACAAGTCTTTAATAATATGTTAATACCGACGTTGCGAAAAGAAACGTATACATATTGCAAATGAACTCATTTCCGATCACATCATTTAGATAAGAGCGATACGTTTAACTATTAAAATCAACCCTCCCTCTCCTCGACGCTGGAATCGTATGTGAGTCTCCGGCAGCACCAAGGGTGATTTTCCATTGGGAATGGAAACGTCTGATTATCCACGTTATACACCGGTGGCCGTAATTACAAGTCGAACGCGATATTCGTCATGCCATCTGGTATATCTCAGGACTCCCTCGCGAAAGTAGTCGACTGAGGAAATAATCGATATCGGAAAGATAAATATATGCAAATATTACATTCTAAGTCCTCTTTCTCTCTCTTTCTTTTTCTCTCTCTCTTGTATGTTGAAATCGCCAACTTTTACTTATTGTTAGTAATTTATTGATACATAAATTTATGGTGTGTATTTATGACAATTACTAAATATTAGTATCTTATGTTCACAGTCAAACAATTACGTTATTTCATGCATCGAGTATAATAACAATGAAACGATACTATCTAGTCTTTCATTGTGCCGTAAATTTCGAATATTAGTATATTGTACACGAATTCGCGAAATAATATGTTCGATTATTATTTACATTGGCGTCATTTCAATCTGCGTGAATCACGTCCCCCGGTTTTGATCAAATATATGAATCGTGACAGACAGACAAAATTCGCAGGCAGCTGCTGCACCGCGTAGCACGCAGGAAATTTTTCCACAAATCTAGAATTGCGACCCGCAAGTGTCGCGTATCCGTTCCTGTAAATGTCGCCGCCAAATATCACGGAGGATTCGCGATATTTCCTGGCGGATTTAACGTCGCGAGTATGTACGCGACTTGGTCCACGCTCTGCGACGCGGGAGATAAGTCCGTTTCGTGTGTATTTTGCGCAAACCGGGCGGGAAAGTGCAAACGCCGGTTTATTTTAAAAGGAGGCAAGCGGGCGAAGGAGGACAAGCGCGGCTGAGCCGGGGTGCAATTTTCAGACAATTTCATGTAATAACTTTTGCATGTAAAATTGCAATAATACGTTCTCCCGGCGGGCTTACAGGTCGGTGCACGTTATGCAAAGGGTAGTCTCTTCCGTGTACTTTCCCCTTATTCCTCTGTCTTGCCCACCCTCTGTCCTCCTTCCCACTTTAGTGGCGAGAGGCCATGGTATCGTGAGGTCAGTTCTCCGGACACGGAGATATTAACCCCCAATCTTCTTTCCAATCCCTTTTGCTACCCTTTTTCCGCTTTACTACACTTTTCTGCGTTCATTGTTGTCATTTATTCACATCTTGATTACATGTTTCTAATTATAAATATTGTCCGCCGTTCTTACGATTCATAAATGTATACTGAACACACATTTATTTAAATTTTTGCGTTTGATTTATGTTTTTGATTTATTAACGCGATAAGATGTAATTTAAAAAATTATTTAACAATTTTTATCTGTACGATCAAAGATAAAATAATTTAGCCGTAGTATGTTTTTTAAATGCAATTTATTCAACATCGTTGTATCTTTCTAAATTTATGCATTTGCATACTCGAAAGTTTATTTTAAGCAATTTATTAAAAATTTATATTAGTACAGATTTTTCTTTATTCCAAAAATCTTGCTCATTAATATGAAAATTCAAGATAATATTTATAATATTACAAATATAATATATCAAAGTCTCGCGCGCGCATTCACACACATGCTTCAATAATTTATACTTATTAATTAAAAAGATAATTGCAATACTCTAGTACTGGTATAATTTACTGATCTTTAGATTAAAGTAGTTGAATAATTAAATATCTATCTTAAGTAAAATATTTTTTAAAAAAAGAAACTTTTAATTAAACGTCTAATTTATAAAAAGAAAAAAGTTAATTAATTTTTATTCAAATAAAAGTTTTAATTTAAAAAACATTTTAAATAAGGAGTCTTTTGTTTTAAAACAAAGATCTTTACTATATTTATGTTTTTGTAATAATATAGCCATCTC
The DNA here is from genome assembly GCA_037157785.1 of Cephalotes varians. Lineage (NCBI taxonomy): Eukaryota > Metazoa > Arthropoda > Insecta > Hymenoptera > Formicidae > Cephalotes > Cephalotes varians. The sequence continues at coordinate 992,299 of JANQDE010000053.1, forward strand.
TCTCTCTCTCTCTCTCTCTCTCTCTCTCTCTCTCTCTCTCTTTCATTTCTTGTTTTGAATTTATAACCGTTTTGTCTTAACAAAGACGAAGCAGATGGAAATATACTGAATTCCATTAATAACTTGTCAGATGCAAGTGATCGGATATTAGAGAACAAAGTACAAAGAATCGCCGAAACGAATTTTATTATTCCCTTTGCGAGTGTAAAGACAATCCTAAGCGGATTCGAAAGCAAAGAATTGCATGAAACATTAGTTTGCGGAAATAAAATAGATGTCAAATGTATAAAAAGAAAAATCGGAACTGCATATCGATTTTTCTGCGCGAAGAAAGAAACACGCTTTCATGCTTTCAACGTCTTGAATGATGTTGTAGTAATGTGCATTAATATAATAAGTGATCGCGTGGCTACAATTGCATGGAAAAAATTGGAGTTTAACTTTTATGGAAAAAAACTTAGGATAAAATCAGGTAATATAGAATAAGAATAATAATATGAAATAAAAGCTTTTTTTTTTTAGAAAGCACTGCATTTAATTGCTGGAAGTTGTTGCAGTTATTGCAAAACATACCATAAGAAGAACGAATCTTGCGAGAGCTTTCTTCGATACAAATACTTATTTATTTTTACTGCTTCTGAAGATATTATAGTATTGTCTTAATTATGTTTCCTAAGTTCAAAGAAACAAAAATTCTTTCATGTTTATATTGCATAAACTTTCAATAATATTATCTGAATAATGTTATGTTGTTTAATTACGATTTTTAACTTCTTTGTTGACACGGGATTTTATTTATTATATCAAGATATGCAAATAATATGAAATATTTTAAGCGTAAAGAATATGAAATATATTATAATGTTTATGTATTATATTATAAAGCTTTTATTTTTTATAAAAGCTTTGTATTTTCTATAATTATATCTCATAAATTTTCCATATTTTAAATTTATTTCTCATGTGCAATGATTTTTATTTTATATAAATTGTTATTTTAGATTATTCAAATACGAAAACGTAAATGTATTTGTTTTTATTATAAATAATAATATTTATTTTAGATAATAATGTTTATTTTGTATAATAATTTAATGATTAAAAATTTTGTTTTTCATTGTCTCTCTATGCAATAACATTATTTTATTTTCTATATGCCATTGTACAGTAAAGATATGAATTATGTTTAATTGTATTTTTTTTATTAATTTTATTAATTTTTTTTAATTATTAATTTACAAATAAATAATTTTGCATTTTATTTATTATATTACTCTCTGTTCCTTTGACCTACATTCTATATTACATATTCCATTTTTTAGACCCCCTTATTTTCACATTTTTTACTTTTTTGTTAATACTAAAGTTGGACTTAAATTTTGAAGACTTTTATTAATTATTAATTTCATTAATTATTAATAATAATGTATTAATTTAGCTATAATATATTTCTTAAGAGTTCTGCATAAACTTAAAGTTTTAATTTACATTTATATCAAAATATATATAATGTTTAGTTTAAAAATTGATATTTTTCTGTTACTTCTGCCCTATATTTGTTAATTTTTGTTAATTTTTTCTTAATTATTATTTTGGAATGTATATATTAATGTATATTATCATAAAAAAAAATATATATATATATATATATGAATAAATATATATGAAATATATATATATATATATTCTAAAATTTTCCGATATTTGCATATACAAAAAGTTAATTAACAAAGCATAAAAGTTAAAAGTATACTGGTATTATTTTTATCGTATGCAATCCTTATTTTCTTTTGTAAGGAGTAGGTAATGAAATTTACAGCGCGCTTTAAAGTGTTATATTTAACTCAAACATTTCATTTGTGAGAATACCAACATTAAAATAATTTATGGAAAGGAATTATGACGTTACAGTTACTTCTCCACTGTACGTTTTTAAATTATCTTTATAAAGTATGTTTCTTGAATATTCAAATATTCTGCAAGAGTAAATTTGCAGGAAGAATTAAATCTTATTCTACAAGAATAGCCGTATTAAGAAATTTCTATTTTGCGCTGTTTATTTAACAGTTTATTAAGATTACTTTCGCAAAGCACATCTGCGATATATGTAAAATTGTTCATGTTTACGAATGATTTATGTTCACAATTTTACTGTATTATTGTGGAAACCGCGGCAACCGCGCGGGATTACTTATAAATTTCAATTTAATTTAACACACGCGATCTGCAATCTCTACGAAATAATCTGACTTTTTTCCTACAAATTTCACATCCATAGAGTAAATATAAAAGTTATGCAATGAAAAAATGTTAATTTCATTTTGCTAATTTACTATTCTATTTTTTTTGTGGCGGTATATAAAGTTGTTCGAAAACTAGAATATTGATCCATCTATGCATATCTGATAAAAATGAGCAGCTAGGAGAGTCCTTGTATTTTAACACTCGCAATCGGATCGCTTGTCTCTTGCGGGTTGATAAATCTGGATGTTATTAAAACTTCCGAATCTGAAATTACCAGCACGGTCGCTTTATTTGAATAAAAACTACAGCGTAGTTTTATTTAAATTCCGAGATGAATTTTCGAAAAATCAGGTCGCGTCCAGACGTCCGTCAAAAAATATCGTCCGCTCCGATCAAGTTACCGCATATATGTACGTTTCTCCGTGCTTTAATTTTAATTACGGCTACGATTTAATCAGTGGCGATATCAATATGTACAAAAGATTTATCGAGCAAGCTTGATGCTTTCGCCGTTGGTGAAATGATAGCGAACCCGGGATATGGAGCGTGCGGCAGCGCTGTAACAACATGAGAGAGTAAAGCTCCATCTTCATTCCCGGGAAATTGAACCCGATGTAGTTCATGCATTCGAGTGTCCTTCGGAAACGGCGTATCGCTTCGCGTTGCATGCTGCTAATATTTTTTCTACTCACTTGCCGGGGGAAGAAATATCGGTTTCGCGAAGTCAAGATCAGACGGAATTACAAACATCGTCATGTCGTGTCTCATTTCGCGAAAGCAAACAGAGAATATACGTGCTTCACGTAGACATCAGGCATGAATAATGCAAGCACAGCTTCGAGAAACTTAGCCGATATTGCGAGAAACGAATTAATGTTCGTTATGCCGATACAGATGCCAAAGTTATTATTCATCTCGCGATGCTTATCTCATCAATTTATCCGTAATGTCAACATTTTAATTTTTGCAGCATACAGATTTTTATAACCCTAATTAAATTTCACTGCAATTAGTGTTCGGATGTATCTTATGTTTACACAATAGTAACGATATACTATTTTTTCAAATATAATATCACTGTCGAAGTTGAAATGTTATACGTCCGATAATTCAATTTGCATGTTCTCGCTGTTACATCGTTATTTTCAAATTTTCCCCAAAGTTTACGTTTGACGATGCACACAAACCGTCCATGACAATTAAAATAAAACCGCAACGCGATGTATAATAACGCTGGCATTCCATTGTAGATCCGGTAGCCGAGGTTGGACTAGATATACATTTCACTTTTTTTAAGGATGTCGCGGCACCCGGATATGTCCGAGTATAATAAATTCTACCCTCTTTCGTCGTCCGGTTCTCCTTTACTTATGCTCCTATTCGGGTATAAATCCTCGCGCATACAATGAGAGGTGATCCTTCATGAATACAAAAAGTCAGGAGCACGTTTCGCAATCTCGAATATATTAGCGATTCACGCAACGGAAACACGAGAATCACAAGCAATTGAAGATACAGCATTCACGCAAAAAGTGTTAAATAAAACACGTTAATAAAATTATCCTGTATATTTTCTTTTTTTTTCGATAACTACACATTAGTCATATTGAACACGTCTAAAAATTATAAAATGAAACACATTCAAGTAATTTAATTCTGAATTTAACGCGTTTTCAGAGAGAGAGAGAGAGAGAGAGAGAGAGAGTTAATCTAAATTTTTATCACTAATTTTTATCAAAATTAATTTTGAATTGACTTGTGAATTTTACGCACATAGCTTTCGATATAGTTTACACATATAGTTATAATAGACAGAATTTGTATGCAAAGATCTTCTGTTGGATCCAAGACACGTCTGTTGCAAAAATGACGTGATCGTTTAATCGCGAATACACCTGCAATAGTTAATATTTGCGGAGAGTTTTGCGAAAGAGCTTATTCATCGCTATGATGTACAAACGAAAACGATATATCGTGCTCAATCTTGCTAATTGTAAAGAGTACGACTGAAACGAAAATATCGATGTATTAGAATCGTTTGTCATTGTCATCGACATGTTGGATATGGACAAACACAATATTGACTGTTGCTGTAAATCAAAGAAACTGAAAATCATCGTAATTCACGCAACGCCATTATATATTAACAATGTCGATGCTTCAGTGCATCTAATAAATTACGTACAATATTGAGATGTTCTTTATTTTTTATTAACGTATAGTAACTAAATGTTAATCTCAACTCAACTCAACTCAACTCAAATCAGAGGAGATACGCCGCATTGCTAATATCGCGCAGTGACACATACACACACACACACACACATGCAAGATTACGCAATGTCGAATAATTTTTAAAATTCCTTCATGACAAGTAGTTTTCTTATAGTATAATATAATATAATTTAATTGTTATGAGAAGTAATACGAGAAAGTATTATGTGGGAAAGTAATAAAATATAATGTATTATAATATATTATAATTATATTATATTATTTAATTTTCACAAAATTAAAAAAATATTTTATATGAAATAAGATGTTTAATTATATATATATATATTTTTTTTATTATTTAAAAATTACTAAAAGTTACTAAATATTTTACTGTGTTCCTAAATTTTATTGTTCTTTGAAAGCGATACTTATAATATTTTTAACGTGATAAATCTTGCGAATAATAACATTTACAATTTACGGAATATTTTAATTCATATTTTACGTTAACATTTATATCATTTTGAGCAGTATATCGAAGATATACGAAAAAGTTTTCAGAATTCCAACATTGCCATTGATTCACAAAAACGTCGTTAAAATCTGACATTGTTATTGCACTCGAAGCGATTCATTCCGTTATTATCTTTGGTTATCACTCGTTCCACTTTAACGAGCCCCTTGTCGCTTATGACCGATAAAAGATTTTATTCGCGCTTTGTTAGAATACATCACTTTTCAGACGATCGCTCTCGTTTAAATCTTATTTTAAGTTTTATTAAGAATTCTCTCTATTTTTTTGGATATCTACATATATTATTGTATTGCGAATATATATTTTTTTAAGCAGCTGAAATATAAGTTTGCGCAGTCGATTAAAATCGTATCAACTGATGCGTCAGCATTTATAGCGGCTTTTGTCAGCCGCTGATAATGATCTGCCAGCAAGCAAATACCTACGATGCAAATCACCTCTGCCAGAGACGGAGGAAATTAAGCCGCGCGATAACAATAACGGCTCGATAAGACCGGACTATTCGAGCTTAGTTCATCTCGATGTAATTACGTTACGCAGGCTCGGTACTCGCGCAGTGTTTTCTTCTTCTTATTATGACAATTAAAAGAAAGTTGCGTTCAGCTAACGAGATACAGATTGCGGCTATACGTATTTCTCTTCGCGAGACAAAGGTACCGTCTAACAATTGACATCGGGTCTCATTCGAGACCGTTGCAACTTCGGCGCTGCGTCCAGAAGAATGTTTAATTCAATGGGACGGGAATAAGTAATGTACCTTTGATAAAGTTGTTCTCTCCTTATCCCTCGGGGACCGCGGCGCATCTCCGCATCTCGTGCTTCGGGCAACGGAGCTTGATTATACAAAGACGGGAACAATTCCGCTCGCGACGAGAGACGCGATGGTTCTATCTGTTTTGCTCCAGCCCGGATATTTCGTTTTATGAATCAGTGCTATAATTCCTACAGTGTATATTGATAATGATAATCTTTGATCTTTAACCGAGACTTAATCCGGATTTTCCGCATAGCAATGATATCTGTTCTTCTTCATAGCAATGATATCTGTTCTGCGAGTAGGAACACAAACGAATGAACAGTAGCTCGGCTAATCGCTGAAACATTGAACAACAGCTTAACAAAAGTCGACGTTTCTTGAACAATTGAACAATTTTGATGATTTGATTGACGGCTCGAAAAAATACAACTCTCTAATATTTCTAGCATAAATCACAATGTTAGATGGTTGGGGTAAAACTACGATAAATACACTCAATTTGATAGCCTCCAGTGTTTCTGTTTYGAAAGCGTTAAAGTAAACAGTGATATGAAAAGCTTAAATAAATACAAAGCTGCCCCGGGAAAGGCGCAAACTATTTACAAAGCACGATTCTCTCATATTCGTACTCGTATATCTTTGTCAAAAATTGTAATCTTCGTACTATCGACATCGAATATAACGTAGCTTGGAAATTAAACGTTAAATTCTTGTTAAGACCAAATTTATTTGACAAATAGAGCGCATGTAACATTGTTATTTTAAATATTTCGCAAATTCTGTGTGTCCTGTACGTTGTTCAGTCTAAATTGTAATTAAATTAATTACATATTAACGTTGTGTATTGAACAAATTTAATGTAGCTCTGTGGCTAGACGTCGGTTATGTTGCATTGTTTTGTCATGAATATTTTATTAACGCACATGTGCGCAAGTCGAAAGCAGATAACGTAATGTAAAATAAAATCAAGAGATATCAAAGGAATAAAAAAAACAGGAATAATATATATAAAAAATGAGTATATATATATATATATATATATATATATATATATAATGTAAAGGAACTTTGAGTGAAAACTTTTGAACAATTTTCTTGAGTAAAGCAAGAGACTTTTGGTAATCGAATTACGACTGCGTTCAAAGTACTCTCGTATTTGGCCGCTTTCTCCAAAATATATGTGCAAGGGGCTAGCATTTCCACTCGCTTGGAAATTATAGTCTGATAGCAACGGAATATTACAGTCTACCGAACGAAGTTTCTTGCAGTGAGCGCACAACTAAGAGACATCGTATATCCCCAATTTATGATAATATCTTCAACAATTCATTCGTTCAATTTTTTGCGTCTGAGAGAAACGTGAAACCTCTTAATCTGAAGAAATACTGATACGATCGGATAAATTTATTCGCTTCAGGTATTATTTGAGTTACGTGCCCGTAATTTACATAAACTCTGGAATGTTATAAATCTAATAAGACACGATAGATACATTATGGCTAGCTGTAACGTTGCGAAACAGCGACAATTTTTCAATGTAAGCGAGTCATACTCGCACATTGTAAAAAATGCAGAAGGACTAACGTACAACTTCGCATACTCTAACACAAGCGGCATAAATGTTACAGACGAATAAGCCATTACTCTTAATAATCTTTCTCTGAAGAATTGCAACGTCGGCTCGTGCAATTTTAATATGTTCAGCAAACTTTAGTCGCGCCACGTTCCAACGTGTTGTAATTTTTATCGTCACTTCCCAGCGGGAATACGTTGCGTTTAGGAATTTAATATCACGACATACACACGCTCATCGACACGATACTGTGTTCAAAGCCCAATCTCTCCTCTACTTTACTGGACGCTGACTTTGCGACCTGATTTTCATTTCGATGCTGAATACGGGATTACGCAAAATGTATCGATGGTCGAAATTATCAGGAATTACTTGTCGTGCTACACGCGATAACTTCGATGTGCGCGCTCCATTCGTAACTTCTAGTCACATTTGCTGTTTAATATCAAATGTTACTTTATTAATTGACTACGCGAACGAAAAAACATATTTGTTCAAAGTAAATATTTTGTACAAACATAAATAATTTCGCAGATTTATTTTTATGATAAATAAAAAACAAATCCTTTTTTACTTATATTATTCGTATTTGCTACAATATATAAAACTCGTAATATTATATTATGTTCGTTACGCGCGTATATTATATTCATCTATTACAATAAATTATATTAACAAAAATTTTGACTACTATACACTGCTGAATTATTTTATCTCTGCCTTTTATAATAATAATAATAATAATAATAATAAAAAGGCAAAAAGTTTGTAGTAGACATTTTACAAATAAATCCGTCATTACATTGCCGCTCTCTCATCGCACATCACATAACATTGATGAGAGCGGAATTCTTTTCGTGCTCTCTTATGACCGCCTGACGGAGGGTGACACGTCGCGTAAAAACGAACGCTCGTGTCCCTCGTAATTCTCGTCGGTCACAATATTAAAGAAAAAAAAAGAAAATCCGAGCAGGGGGTTGGCATTATTGCTCCTCTCGTGCTAGCGTGAAATGGAATTTTTTATGATGGCTAACTCCTATGGGCCATATTTGTCGAGTACGGAGAATGGGCAGATCCTAATTCCGCCGGGAAGCATCATAGCGGTCTGCTACACGTACACACACCGCGACGCGCGCGGAAATTAACGAAGACGAAAGAGAATGGCAGGGCACAGTCGATCATCTCCTCGAATATCTTGGCACTTCCGTGAAAATGAGGCGCGCGGCATCAGTCTCGCGCAATTTGAATTGCGAAGTGCGCGCGTATCGGGAAGCTTGAAAATAGCTTAATCGATCATCTTCTCATTCCGCATTACCTCGGCTGTCACGCCGTAAGTAACTCGCTCAGTGACTCGATAACGCTTTGAATTATAATCGCGGAAAACGGTATCTATTGAAATGGGATCAACAGTCTCTAGCGGATGATTGATTAATCGTAGCATATAAACAGAATTATAAAATGTGAGCTGCGTTTGTGTGGAATTGGGCTATTCGTTACTGTTTGTACTTTTTCACAAATCTGTTTATATAATTCATCTATTAATATAATTTATAAATATTTATGTTTACTCTTCTTTTCTTTTCTTTCTTTATTCATGAAAATAATATTTGATTTATCCTTAAAAGAGAGAGAGAGAGAGAGAGAGAGAGTATGTGTGTATGTTCCCGATTTACATACATATAAATCAAGCAAAACTTTTAATCCACACACAGAAAGAACCATTTTGCTGAGGGATCTAAAATTTTGCTGAATCTGAAAATAATTTTGTTAGACCAAAATTTTGTTGAAACTTAAAAATAATGAACACTGCTGCAAAAAGTTTTGATATTCTAGCAATTAGTTTGAGCGTTCTCTATAATTATTTTGATAGTCAACAAAATTAATTTTCTGATATGTATTCTAAGCTAAAATTTTAGATCTTTCAGCAAAACCCTTCTTTCCGTAGATAGATAATAATCATTTTATAAATCCAAAATTGTTAATTATTCGGCGAATTAATTATGAAATTTGTTTAATGCAAAAATGTAAATATTACGAAAAATTATGTTTGATCATATGTACAATTGATACAAGTATGTTTATAGATAAGGATAAAAGATCTCTAAGCATTAATCGAGGGTATTATAATCAAATAAATAAAACTAATGATCAAATTGCAAGAAGAAAGATTAATGAATAGAATTAACAAACACGACAATATGCTTCTGAAGCTCTGACGATTATAAATTATTTCTACGATCGTCCAGGACACAATGATGTTCGCACTTAATAGCGGAATATGTTCAAATTGAGTTTTACGTTCACACTATTTCACACGCGTTAAAACCGCCAACAAATCGAAGAGCAATTAGCAAAGTGGCCGAATATCGGTCGTGCATCTACCTCTCTAAGCGATTTACATAACGCACGACTAATCATAATCAAAGTAATTAATTACGCTTCTCCTCTCCTTCTCTCTTGTTCTCATGTGATCCGTTTTCATAGACCATCACTAGTATGACCCGCGAAACAATTAGATCGCGATCCGGTATGGGGTTTGCTAACAATGTTATTATTAATTTAATTTGCATAACTGCCATAATACAGCGAACACGTGGGATAATCAGAAGCGTCTTTAAAGCGACAGTAGCTCTGTTAAAGTAAGCCGCATTTTTAATGTAAACATAAGTTATATCGGAGAGAATTGTATGTGTGCTAATCTCTCTCATATGTTTAGTATTTAAACATATTACATTATATTTAAAAATACTAAACGATATTATTATAATCAAATATACTTATATTATGACAATAAAAACTGAACATTTTCAAATGTTAATCCAGCTTTTGAAACATTCTTCCAAAAATGTCTCGCTGTACAAAATTTTAACTTCATAATAAATTTGTCGCTGTTTCTATCAATATTGCAATTTTTATCGCTTGCGAGTCTAAGAAAGTAATTCCTAGGTATAGCAATGAAAATACCTATGTAACTTGGCTTTAAATCTGAAATTAATCCATTTTTTGTAGAATATCAACATAAAACAATGTGAAAATTGAGAGCAAAATCATGCGATTTTTTACTAGAGCGTTTGTTTGCGCTTTCCAAAATATTAAATCATCATTCGCCTCTGCAGAAGGATTTCATCCTGCAGCGTGAGTGCATTAAATCCATTCTTTACATTGAACGTTTTTCAAATAAATATAAATATAACAATTTTTTACAGCAACACAAATATAAAGTGTAACAACATAAAATTTTATCGAAGTGTTCGATTAAAGTGTTCGATCCTTTACACTGTCTCTTCAATTAAATTGTTTTCCAGGAATCGATCTTATCGAAGTTATTAATTCATCAATTTCCTATACGATTTAATTAATCCTGATTTCTTTCCGCGCTTAGATTTCTAGCCTGTTGCTATTGAAAGAATAACTACGTATCAAAAGAACCTTTACTTTTTTCTTTTTATTTCGTAAATCGATTTGTTTCATGGTAGAAATGGTAACGAGCAGAGCACGTAATGCAGGTGATTGAATAACGTTTCAATGAAGAATCGCTGACACCTCCAGAGTGCCAGGCAACAAGCCGATAATGGGCGCCTGTTAATTACTCGTTTTAACAATTCCGCCGCGCGTCGCTGATGGACTCGCAATGTCCACCGGGACGATTCGTTACGGTATCGCTCGGAAAGCCGTTCGACGGAAAAATTCTACGATTAACACTAAAGCCGCGTTATCGAACGAAGCCGCGCGTAATCTCCACGACTGACTTTATTGTGTGAGAAAATATTGGCCGTTCCTAGGTCGCGCCACGCATGCACCGAAATGGCACAGAGAATACGATCGATGAACGACAATTTGCGAAATTATACCTCGCGAAGAGATAGAGATAAATAACTGATTGTCGACAAATCGCCTATATCACATGTTCCCGATTGCTTAAATTCCGTAAACATGTCGCGCATGTGACAACAGCCGTGTAATCGCTTTTCTTTCGAATCATCTTTTGATGTACCGAAGTACAGATTGCGCCATGTTCTTTTCATCTTTATTCAACATTAAAACTAGGGTTCAATTATGTTTTATACAACTTGAAAATTACAAAATTGAGCGAAAATTTACTAGAATATTTATAATTTTATTCAAAACTTAGTAAACTTGCTTACTTTCATAATTTTCACAAAGTTATGTGATACACTCGAATCCCAGATCTTTCACATGTTTAGTCAAATATTATGTTAAATCCAATACCGATTATAAATAAATTTTATTTTTAATATTTGTAGTACTATATATATATATATATATATATATATATATATATATATATATATATATAATATTTTTAATATTAGATATGTATTTTTCACTATCTTTATACAAAATAATATTCATATTGATTATTATTACTGGATACAAACACAGTTGAGAAAAATAGACATTATTTAAATTTGCAAATGTTTATTCATGCTGAAGTGTCATAAAAAATTTTTATACGCTCACATACACAAAATAAAAGTATAACATTTAGTATGTGATCAACTGAAGTTATATTATACCGACTTGAATATTTTATCACGTTTCTCTCTGCATAGCTAATATAATTTCAGGCTTACGCAAAGTTTGTAGGTAAACTCGAAACGAGACTCTAAAGCTAAAAACGAGGATCTAAATTCGGCCCGATGGGATAATCGATTAACTTTGAGCATTTTTATTACGCGAAGCGTCCGCCATCCAATAAAATTCCTTCCGCAAAAGATATAAGTTGGAGAACGCATTGCATATTCAGCGTGTACAGTTGATTGCATATGCGACACCGAAATTCGCACGACGTCGCTGATAAATTGTATTACGTTTTTCGTCTGGAGTGCAAATCGAAGTCCCCGCTTCTGCCCGTCTCCTGCGCTCGCTCATCATCGCAACGTCGATGCGCGGAAATAGCATAAAATTCAATTAGAGGATTCAAGCAAAAATTTTCCATTACTGTTTCCGCAAGTAAATATTATTACTCGTCATTCGCGATAACGTAATAATGCGTATTTCATTCTATCACCCGGTCATGTCGCGAGTTGTATTAAGAGTTCTATTGTTATTACTATTGTTATTATTATGTCAAAATTGTTACCGAAATTGTTGCTATTATTGTTGCGTCCTTTTAACCGCAAGCATCATTAATCCTTCATACACATACGCTTCTCATTGATTAGCACGATATTTGGCACAATGTCAATTGCGCTCCCTTCGTTTATTATTAGCTAAATATGCTTCAATACAATCAATAAATAAAATATATCCACTATAAAGGAATGGTATTGTATAAAATCAATGAGATTTTATTAAATTAGTCAAGTAAAATTATATCAAAGTTTAATAAATGTTATGTAGTTATAGAAATTCTATAATAATAAGGATTCTACAATTATATAGAATAAAATGATATTAAACTGTAAGAAGAGCACATTAACATTAGCACAATTACAGAGAGAATTGATAACATCAAAATTGATCATATCGAAAATTCTTAATATTAATTCCATGAATAATGAACATGAATAATGAACTAAAGTTTTCATATTGTGACGGGTATTCAAATTTTATTTTAATATGTAAAGAATAATTAGGAATTGATTTATTTAATATGCTTATTTAGGAATTTGATTTAGAGAACTTTTTTTACTTTTTTTCACTTTAATTCGGTTTTTATATATTTCCAATCGACTTCCTGCTTATTTCTCTCTACGAAAAAGAAAATTTTAGTAGTAAAAGTAAGTATAATATGATGCTGTTATTTATGCATAAAATTTATTATAGCCGACTCGGTTAAGTGATTTGGTCAATGGCTCGATCCGCCGCACCATTGAGAAGATTACTCAAGGACTAGATCCCGCTGTAGAGATAGACACGCCTTTTCGAAACATCCCGTACGGTCACTTCACAGGAGATTGAATAATATATCCGTGCACACACCGATATAAAAGAAACGGATAAATTTCACTTACGGATCTCGGAACTACACTTTTTGGACACGGCGAATTTCCTGGAGGACGAGGTCACGTTCCTGCGCCGTGTACCCCAGACACGCATCCAAATTGCCGCTCTGGGAAATGCACTGCGATCCTCTTCGAATCAAATAGATTCGGGCCGTTCGTCGTGATCGCGAGCCGTTCCGCGCGCACTTTTACGCGCCGTTTACCGCAATGACGATAACACGCACGCAGTACAGTCACTTCCGGTCCACAAATCCGTCGCAGCTGGTACCGCGAACCTCGCGACAGATTCTTCGATGAGGACGCGGCACTGCTTATCCGAATAGCAAAAACTGATCCGGGAGTGTACGCGCACCCGAGCCCACATTCATTCCGTCATCACGTTGCGATCAGTCACTTTGATTCGAATATCACTATCGATCGCCAAAGATCACAAACGTTCGCTCGAATAAAATATTTCGAGAACCACCGGCAGATAAGTCACTACATTGTCAATCGTCCTTGGTTCGCGATCGCGATCGCGCGATCCACATTTTAATGGATCGATCGAAGCACTTTCCTGATGCACTGTTGCATCCCCGAAATGCGCGCGCGATCGTCGTCGTTGTTGTATATGCGTAAAAACACGCGCGCTGTTTCCGACAATTCGAAATCGCAGTTTGATGAGATTCGCTTCGCAAGAACCGATTCACCTTAAAAAAAAAAGTAGATCGATGCTGGAACGATCGATGATTTTCCTTGATCGATGCTCGAGCGATGATAAATTGAATACCGATGACGAGCGGGGATGACAGCACGACGACAAGGGTGGAAGGGGAGGAAAGCGAGTGCGTGTAAATCCAACGATCGCGAGGTACGAGCGGCACGTCGTGATGTTGGCAAGCGACTAACCTCCGAGAGCCGCTCTGCACCCCCGGACGCCCGCGCATGCCCCCTACCTTAAAGAACGCACCCTCGCCCTCGCGTCGCCGCGGGCTCGGCCCCGTGTGCAGCCACCCTCCCCGAAACCGCGTTGACTTCATCTTTTTTGACGAGGAAACCACTACTCTCTTTTCTCGGCTCCCTTACGCCTCCCTTATCCTATACGTGTGTATCCTACAACCCCGCCTGTCCTTCTCGACTTACCCCTTTCTATTTGCGTCGCGATCGCCTCTTCCGCTCAATAGCGAGATACATGCGGTACCCTAAGAATTTTTCTAGCTTAACCGCCGATCTTAACTCTTTGACCAAGTTCAGTCTTTAACCGAGCGTTTTTCTTAACAGTTTTTTTTTAATTATAAATTTGAATGAAATTAAAAGAAGTTTCTTCCAGAAATTATTTTTCGTGAGAGAAAGATTTTCTTGTTTACTTAAATTGAAGGGTAATCTTTACTTTTTAAGAATTACCTATTACATATTCATTACATATTCGTTGTACTTTATTCTTGATATTTATTCTGCTTAAAATAAAAATGATTTATTTTTTTTTTATGTGCACCTAATTATTTGTAAGCATGTAATATACGTTCAATAAAGTTATTTTATTATTATTTATAAATATTTAACTTGTTTGTCTGAATATTTCGTAAATTATTTGATCGCGATCCAAAAATGAGAAATCAATATTGCAAATAAACAATTTTTCTTTTAATTTCTTTGAAAACGATTAATAGTTTATTATTAAGTCGCTTTTACTAAACTATAAAGACAATTTTAAAGAAATCTGATTTCTGCTTCAAATTTATACAAATCATATGTGCGTATATTTCTTTAAAAAAAAAAGATTTAACATGGTTGGAATTTATGAATTGTAATTTGAATATTATAATTCTAGCATCATAGTGCGTCATGTCACGGTACAAATTCGCCGGTAAAATACGAAATCATTTTCTGCCCAGGTAGTAAAAGGTACGAGCGAAAGGTAGGAAAATTGCGCGAGGTAATTTCTTGAAAATGTCGTGTGCGAGCGTCCCCGGAAAAACGCTTTCGTGCACCAGGTTCGAAAACTACGCTGCGAGGTCAGCTAGAGGTAGTTTTCATTTTCTATACTTCTATTCCATACGTTACCAAACAGTAGGTTACCAACAAAAATATTCGATTGATCCTAAATTCCGAATTTTTACTCGAAAGAAAACAAATACGTTGTCCGTGGTCCGATATGACGACAATAAAAACACTGAACGCAAAACCATATATTTCTTATACGCAGAATTTTTACTTCGATGATCGATTAAAGAATCGTGATTGTAAAATCATGAACCTACGGATCACTTTTTTTTTTCATAATTCTTTTTAATAACAACATAAAATCTTTCTAACGTGATTTCAAATTAAAATTCTTCGCGACATAAAATCACATTTGTATATCAAAATTCTGTCTGTATTTAAAGCGCGGAAATTTTTGCGCGGCCGAAGAATTATCGACGCCTCGATAGTTTTGTTAAGAAAATGGGATTTTGATTGCGAATCGGGCATAAAGTTTCGTAGAGACAGAGAGAGAGAGAGTTGCGGTTAAGCTGAGACCTTCGGTGTAACTTCCACCACACCCAAGTAATAATGCGATCGTTTCATTTCGATCGCGGCATCGCTGGAACATTTTTCACACCGCCGTCCCGGCGCGCGTCATAGAACTCGGGCCAATTCAACCATCGTATTTTATGGACCATTCGAACATCCGGGGCTTTTCTTCTTTTTTTCGCCGACCCTTAATATTTCTTACGATAGCACCGCTTCTCTTCGTTGGTTGTAGGTTTTAGGTCGCTATGCTGTTCCGGTAACGCGCGATAAACGCCGGTCGGAGATATACGGTGTAGTGTTTTTCTCGGCTTACATCGGACATCGGCAGCGCGGGATTATTATTTGTCGCGGTAACGAGAATGAACGACGAGTTCGTTTTATTGTCAATATTCTACCGCGGTCGTGGTAACCGACTCCCAGGGTTGCCGAGGCCCGCGCGACTCGAGATTAAAGGAATTTAATGCGCCATCGTATCCGAATTAATTCAAAATCGGAGGTTCGTTAAATCCGCAATTCCAGTTACGAGGTCGCGTGATAGCGACCCCCGTGTAAAGAAACTCCCCGCTTTGGACGTGTTTTTACGAAGATCTTTACGAGGAGGCTATTGATTCGCTCGCTGCAGATACCAGTTGCCTCCCGTATCTCTACCTTTTCCTTCCATTTTCGCCCTCTTTCAATCGGCACGTTTCCTTCCCGATTGACTGCGTTCTCATTCTCTTTGACTAAAGCCCTCGATTATTTCGCGAGATTGCAATAAAGTGAATTGTTAAATAGCTCTTTAAAATCATTTATTGTAACATCGCCATAATATGAAGTGGCACAAATATTCTACATATCGCGCAATTGTTTGTCTTCGAGAAAAACAGTTTTGCTGAAGAATCTAAAAATTTAGCTAGATACAGATCTGAAAATATTTTTGTTATAGATAGATTTTGATAAAAAAGCTTAAGCGTTGATGATAATGCTGCAAAAAGTTTTAACATTCTAGCAGTCAATTTGAGCGTTCTACATAATTATTTTATGATCCAAACAAAATTATTTTCAGATCTGTATTTCAGCGAAACTGTTCTTTTCATGTTTAACGGTCATTTCCCTTAAATTTAACCCTGCCAGGTCATTAGAAATACGATAAAACTTCACCGCGGAAAGACGCTTTACCGCACGATACTTCACGGTGTTGCATAATTTGTAGAGGCTAATAAAAATGCTGGCACTACTTATAACTGCAACTTATAACTGCAGACTTGTAAATTAGATGCTAATTTTTGTTAAATACCAGTTTTTGAATCTGTCCGCTACAATTAAACGTCACTTACGTATAAAATCCAGATAATAAATTTTTTTGTATTTTAATGTAAGTGAGATCTAAATCTCTTCATCGGAAAAATTAATTCAATCGAAAGAAAATTAATGCAAATTTACAAAAGTTAACATAAAAATATTTTTTTTTACGATTATTATAAAGAAAAATATATTCTCTTTCTTCGACATTCGACGATAGATAAAAATAAAATTCTACATCACTTGTATTCATCGCTTATTTTAAGAAATTAACAAAATTACATCATAAAAAATGTCTCCTGATGATTCAGAATTTACTGTATACGAGAAAATGAATAATTTTGAATTATCTTTAATTTACAAAAATTAGATATAAATACATGTAAAAAAGAGATCTGTTCCTTTAAAGATTTTTAATTAATCTGAAGAGTTTCGCATACTAAGTCAACTGAAAATGGTGCCGAATAGTGCTTTAGCTGTTTTAGGGTATTTTGTACTTGGAAACGAGCGCATTTGCTCTCATTAAAGTGAATGTCTGAGACTGATTTAGCCTCTTTACCCTCGCGTGACGTCGACCGGAAGGGAGGAGCAGTAACATTGGGCTCTGAAGGAGAACGTAAAACGAATCGTACGATTTACGAGATCTTCTCGCAGGACCACGAGAAGAGATTGAAAAGTTCTTTTACGTTAGGATCTCTCTTAGCCTTTCTTTCCCGCGACTGATTTGGCGCCGACGCGCTTCCTCATTGAAATTCTTCGCCTTGATCGAATTCATTATCGCGCTATCTCCATGCCGATGTCCCCATCCCAATCTCGAACTAGCGTGTACCTTATGTCATTCAACCAGCTTGTGCGCTTTATCCCGGCAACTTTACGATTTGAAGAAGAAAAATCTTTTTTTGTTCCTCTGTGCTTTAGGAATTTTAATATCACAAGAATAATTAAATTAGCGCACAAATAAGACGTATTTTTAGTTTACGAATTTTTCAGATCTTTCGTTTAACTGATAATATTTAAGGTTTAAATATTGATCAGCGATCAATAATATTTAATGCCTAAATATTACCTAAATTTAAATACGTTGTCAAATTTAACAAAATGATTTAGCGATAGGAGATGTAATGTTAGAACAATAAACTCGATGTTTGCATATTTAAATATGCAATTAATAACGTACACACATCTCATGTTATCAAATATTTAAATGACTTTTTCAACAAATATGTGGTTACAATTGAAAATTTATAAATTCGAATGGAAGAGATATCAACACAAACCAATACGAACAAACTGACAAAATTTCATTGCGAATATAATTCGATAGTTATCCGATTAACGCTGCCATTTATTATTCGCTATCTTGCAAGCGGTACAATAAATTTTACATCGAATTTACGTCAGAAATATTTACAATAGTAACCTATTACTCATTGTCAGCCATTTATATGGATAATTGATAATAAAGCTTATAAATACTCATTGAAAGCGTTTTAACCCGAGTCTTTAGTGAGAATTATATATAGAAACAATTAAATTTAGCAAGGGAAACGTAATCGTTAATAGTAACCATTAACGATACAAAGTCATCATGATTATTAATCGAAATCAGGCTGATTTACGGAAGAGGAGGAAAATCTTCGGAATTCCCCGGATGTCGTCAAGTTTGGGAAAGGAAGAAGAAAAGATATTCGTTTTTAGTATTTTAATATTTATAATCAAAAATTAGCTCGCTTTTTTAATAACAATAACAATTTAGAAGAGATCAGGACGAACAATATTAGATGTAATAAATAGTTTTAAAATTTATTGTTAGAGTATGTAAATCTACAAAACGTTTGGAACATTACTTTGTCCATCAGTTGTTCATAAATTCAAATAAAATCAAATAGAATAAATAATTAAGTGTAAGATAATTAAGTGTCAAACCATTCTTATAAACCTTAATCACATCAAAGGTACATATCGCATAAATATAAATGTTAAAAATCGATTACTTGTTAAAAGACTATACATATTGTTACAGTAAGTCGTTAAAGAAGTGACATAGTCCGTATTTAAAGATACATTAAACAGTAAGTCGTTAAAGAAGTGACACAGTCCGTATTTAAAGATACATTAAACAGTTTCTTCGTTTGACGGCGAGAAATTGTGTGGTCAGCATAATAAATTTGATATATAGTCCAAATGAGTCGTATTGAATATGTCGTCCAAAGTTAAAACTGGGTGAATGTCGATTATAGTTTAAAAACTATATATGTATATACTTGTGTATCTTAATTAAACACTCACTGTGTGAACATGTTAGAATAAAATAGTTCGTTTTTTGATGTGAAATTGTAATATCTGGTTCAACAATAATATGTATGACTTTCGATTGTTGCGAATGTTTAACATACACTGAGATTCAACCTTTTAAGATTCATATAGGATCCATATCTAACAATATAAACAATGTCTCTATTTTTGATTGGAAAGATTATTGAGTAAACAGTAATATGACTCATCTAAAAACTCGGTATTCTCATGTGAATTAATTCCATTCTTCTGTTCCTTCATGTGTAACATCTCAGCTTCTTGTTATAATTCGATTCAATATCTAAAATTTGGGCATTATCTCAGTCAAAATTATATTTTAATATATTTAATATTTATTTTCTTTCGTTTTTACGCCATCCTGGTGCATTTAAAGCACCAAGCGCCAATGCATCAAGATCGAGATCAATGAACGCGATCATTAGTCACATGCCGCGGCGTGAGACATATTCAAATTAACCGGTTAATGAGAAAGTTCAGGCGGCGTGAGTTTCTAAATCGAAGTATCGGACTGATTCGAAGACGTTCGCGAGAGTCGACGGCGACGGTGTCACGTCAATGATACTAATGGCCAATTTAGTTCTTTTCTGTATACTCTCGCGCATAAGCCAGCGAATTACTCCGCTCGCTGATCAATTTTTTTTTCGTGGAAACGCAGTGGGATTTGAAGCTCATTCTCTTCAGCGAGAACGGGACCATCAATCACGTCTTTAGAAAGCCCGATTGAACGCCGTGATTGACACGCAATAAATATAACAGTTGTATTTTACGGAGACATCGGTATATACGAAATGTATGACTTTTTTTGAAAAATATAAAGAATAATACGCTTCGCGCTCACGCAGAATAGCCAGTATCGAATGTTTTATGTGCGTCTCTTTTTGTGTTCAAGAATATCCCAAATTCAATTTGTATTTTTATATATATAATACCCCTTTGTAAATCCGATTATGTTATATTATAATTTAAACTGTTGTCCTGTGTGAAAATCGAAACTATATTGGTTGAAACAAGTGAGGTGAATAGTAATCAAATTATCTATTTTATACTAGTTAAGGTACGCTTACGGTAATACACGAGTTTGAATTGTTTCACTTGATACTCGGGATAGTCGGAAACTTTGGTATGTAAACTATCTATCTTATCACGTTACCAGAAACTATTTGTGTGTTGTACTTTCGGTGACTCTCGCAGTTTTACGATCCAGAAAAATTCTACTCGTAAAAAATGTCAAAATATATATTAAGAATATTACGTTGTCAAAATATATTATACAGGGTGTCCCGAATTTAAATGTCATAACTTCGGGAGCGTGTAGGGGATCGATAAACTAAAAGAAAAAGTGGCATAGAGATATGCTCGTTTTTGCTTCGTTTTGGAGAAAATCGCAAAAAACATAAAACATAGTTTTTATTTCTGTACTTATTCATTACTTTTTAATTCATATTTATTTGTTCGCGTTGTCACTTGCCTAATGTAAATATTGTTCAAAATGTTGCCCTCTTGCAGCAATGACTCATCGTTCTGGC